>JABFPJ010005894.1:0-11608 GCA_022817425.1 Gryon sp. ZL-2020
CCGACCTCGGTCCGTATAGTTATTATGTATGAAACGTTCCAAAAGTCACATATTATGACTATTTTCATATGAATCTCAAGATTTTCAAAACAAATTAATTCATTTAACTCTTACAAATGCATTTTTTAAAATGTCGGGCCTAAGCCCGCACATGCCTACTTCTTACTTTACGACTCATAAAAAACATCATTAACAGTATTATTATTAGTGGAAATATTTTTTTGTATTACTAGTTAATTATTGTTTACAAAAATACCGAATATTTATGTACATATTTTTCAAATAAATCTACTTCAAAGTATGTTTTACAAAAAGCAATTTTTTATAAGTAAGAAATTTTGCATATATTATTTGATTTATTTGTTTAATCTCAATTTTGATTGTAATTTTTATTAACTTTTCTTTATTTCTACAAATAATATTTTTTTAGTTACATTTAATGCAACATAGAAAATGATTAAATTTAAAAAAATGATTTATTGTTTCTTTTAATTTAAAAATTATACATTAAAAAAAATATTTTGTTTGTGAAAATTGAAATTGTCTCAGAATCGTCAATCTTTTGTTTTTTCTATTTTATTTATTTCTAACTTCATTATGGCCAATCAAATATAAAAGAATTTCAGCGTTATTTAGTTGATAAAAAAAATCATCTGGATTTCAATTTGCAAAATTCTAGTGGATCAATTAATGAATTAATTAAGTAAATTACAAGAAATGACAAGAGTGGCAATTTCGAAATTTCAAGACTGAGTTGATATGCCAATTGACGACTTTTTTGACGCAATAGGAGCTTTCTTTATGTCGGGATTGAACCAGCTTTGGAACCGAGAAACCACAAGGTTTGGCGAATGATCTATAAAATGACGTTTTTATTTATTTAATTTTTGTTTGAAAATTTGGGGAAACTTGATAATTGAAAAAACAGCAAGTTAAGTTTGTGCAAATTTATTAATTGTAAATTTAATGCAAAATTTTTCATTTTTATATTTATTTAAATATTTATTTATATTTTTAAATTTTCCGAATTTTTATTTATTTTATTTTTTTTTAATTTCAATTCGAAGAAAAACTCCTAAAATATGAAAAACGAAGCTTTTAAAAATGCCTTTATTTTTTAAATATAAACAATTAAGTTTTTCTGAATAATGTCAAATTTCAAAATTGTTAAGATAACAAATTTTAAAAAATGTTAAGAATTTTGAAATTTTGTATAAATGTACAAATACAAGTTGTGATAAATTTTTAAATTTTGATATTAAAAAGCAATATTCGTTTGTTGACATAAAAACATTTTTTGTTCTCCTAAGAGAGCGTTTCTCTTCCGCAAAATAAATTGTTTTAAATTAAAAAAAGGCAGAAAGAAATGTTGAAAAAATTTTAATAATGCGAACGTTTTTAAATATTAAATTTAAAGTATTCATATTGTAAAAAATATAAAAATAATTCCAAATTAGTAAATTTTGAAATATTTTGTAATCATTTAGAAAACGAACAAAATATATTTAAAAAATGCTTACATATATAAATTTCTACAAGTTAATGATTCCCCAATGAAGAGATTCCGAGATGGCTGTGCAAGAAACTCATCTAAGTCCGCGAAATTCCGATGTTAGTGCTTTTGAACAGCGCGGTTACTTTATCGGAAAGAAAATTGGACAAGTAAGATAAACTTGAAAAAAAATTCTAATTGTAAAAAAATTTTACTTTTTGTTTCCTTGTAGAAAAAATGTATTCTTAAACAACGAATAAAATTGAATAAATAAATTTATTTCCTTTCAGGGAACCTATGCATCGGTTCACTTTGCAGAATTCATCGATGGTACGAATCAGAAAAGAATGAAATTGGCATGTAAAATTTTCGACAAACGTAAAGCACCGCCGGAATTTTTGGACAAATTTTTTCCACGTGAGCTTGAGATATTGAAAAAAATAGAAAATCCTCATATCATTCAGGTTACAATCAGTTACAATTTTTAAAATTAATGAAAGAATAATGATTTTAAAAGAAATGTTCATCTGCGCATAATTCTTATTTCTCATGCAAACTTATCTTTTGCGCGTACTGCGCACATGTGCCGTATTCATCTGCGCAGTAGTTTATTGTGCTGGAAAATTAAATGCGCAATAAATGACAGTGTAGATCACCTTAAGCCCCTGCGCAGTAGCTTATTGCGCATGAAAGTTGAATGCGCAATAAGCCACCACGCAGGTGTCTAATCCACCTGCGCACCATCCCTTTGCGCATGCCTTTTCCGTGCGCATCAGCCTACTGCGCATCGTCCCAAAACTCAAACACCAAATCTCTTGCAGGTTCACAGCATCCTGCAACGCGACTCGCGAGTCTTCATTTTTATGCGCTACGCCCCTAATGGCGATCTCCTGGACTTCCTGCTCAAATACAAAGCTCTGCCTGAACAGCAATCCAAAACTTGGTTCCGGCAAATGGCCGCGGGTCTGCACTACCTGCACAGTAAGAACATCGCGCACCGCGATCTCAAGTGCGAAAACATTCTCCTCTCGCGCCGATTCAACGCGAAGATAGCCGATTTTGGATTCTCCCGCTGGTGCGTAGACGCAAACGGAAGACGAGCTTTAAGCGAAACTTACTGCGGCTCCGCCGCTTATACCTCGCCGGAAATCGTCTGCTGCGTGCCGTACAACCCGAAGTTGGCCGACGTTTGGTCATTAGGAGTCATTTTGTATATTATGTTGAACGGAAGAATGCCTTTCAATGACGAAAGTGCTATGACGTTGCTGAGAAATCAGATGTTCAAGAAGTGGGCCTTCCACGCCAAGATCAAGGATACTTTGTCAAAAGCGGTGAAAGACTTAATTCGCGGAATACTCGAACCGGATATTACACTGAGATTAAACTTAGATCGAGTGTTGGCGCATGAGTGGCTACAGGACAAAAGGGAACGGACTTCGAAGGATCGACATGTGCACTCAGCGCCGTTTGTCAGTTTGCCGGTTAAGTATTAGATGTTTTACATTTGAGCTGCGCAGTAGATTACTGCGCAACTTTTGAACATGCGCAAAGAAATGTTGGGTCTATTTGAGGAAGACATGCCTAAATTTTCTTTGCGCATATCTTTACCATGCGCAGATACTTACTGCGCATCCACTTTTTATGTAATACTAGTAGCACACATTTTTGTGAAAAACTAGTATTTCATGAGCAGCCATTTTTTGGTCAATTTGGGATTGACGCCTAAAATCCCAAAATGCCTAAAATCTATTTGAACATAGTGGTTAACTATTGCGCATCCAATTTTAAACGTTTCTGCGCAATGAACTTGTGTTCACTCTTTCCCCATGCGCAATCAAAATTTAGCTCAGATTTTGATGAAAGTTTTGCAAAACATCGAATGCGCATCCTTCTCATAAGCGCAGAAATCTGCTGCGCATCTATTTTGTATAATATATGCGCAGTAGACTTCTGCGCAACTTTTTAATATGCGCAAAGAAATTCTACGCAGATTTTTATAGTATCTGCTTATATTATTATCTTCGCATCTTTTTACCATGTGCAGAAGCAATGTTACTAAGGAGAAAATACCTGGATAGACCAGGAAAAATACCGCAGGATCCATTGGAATTAAATATGATTTAGTGGTTTTTCATCCTTGTTTTCGGCAAAATTGAATAATTTTATATTATTTTAATTTTTCAGAAGAAAATGGACGTCGAATCAAGCAGTCGTGGAGTAAATTACACCGAAAAACATTTGTCCTTTAGAACAAATTTAGACAAAAATAATGACTTCCTTCATCCATCCATTTTCGTCAAATAACTTTTCAGACGAAAAAAAAATAAATTTTTCGTTCAAAACTTTACGTTTTTTGGAACGATTTTTGTACTTTTGATAAAATTCGACTTATAAATATATATTTATATATACATGTATATGTATATATGTATATATACATATATATGAAAATAAAATGTTAAAAAAATGCTTAAATGTTATTATTTATTAACACATGTTTATGTAAAATTTCACGTTTGAAAAACGCATTTTAAAAATGTTTGCGGTCTTTTGTTTTGGTAAAATAAAATGGAAAACTATTTCTGATGAATTAATTATTAATCAATAAATTTATTTATTATACAACTACAGTCTAATAAATATACAAAACTATAATTTTTTTGGTTACATACATATATTTGAATCACGCATGGCGCAATCGTACAACATATAACGATGATAATTTTAATTTACTGCGATTACATATTGAGATTAAACACATTTATTCGTCATTAAATGTTAAGTTCAAACTTATTTTAAAAATATAAAAATATCAAAACTTGAATTTTTAAATCAACTTTTAACCATTTAAATTTCAATTGACATTGCTAATTTCAGAAAATAAAATTCTATTACGATTTTAAAGATCAAATAGAAATTAAAAATTTCAAAACAAAAAAAAGTTTTCTTTGTTTTAATATTTCACATGATAAATTAATGTGTTTAATTTCAATGTGTAATCTTCTGGCAGCTTTTTTTATTTTTAATATATTTAAACTATATATATATAATAAAAACATGACCTGCGATACATATATATATATTTAAAATTTTAAAACTGAATTTCGCGCCAAAAAATTTTATTACTTTAAATAATAAAAGAAAAACTTTTTTGGTGCGAAATTCAACATTTTTTGAATTTTGAATGTAATTTCTGATCAGGAAAAAGAATTGCAGATCATGAAAAATAACAAATATACAAGACTCGCAAATAAAATAAGTCAGTCTAATTCAATTTAGCACCGGATTGGCATAAAGAAACATTGAACGAGACTGAAATATTAATTTTGCGCAGCATTTTCGAAATTCAAAAGTATTTTTTTATTTGTCCAAATTAAAAAAAAATTTTTTTTTTCTAATTTAAATTTATCATTTATTGCATAAAATGTGCGCAAAATGCGAAAAATTTGTCTATAAAAAGTGTAGATTTTCACAAACAAAGTTTCTTTTTTCAAAAATTGATGTTTGATCGTAAAGTTGATCATAAATGTTCAAAAGTTGGAAATTCTGCGCAGAATTCGAAGTATGATGGCAATATAAATAATACACATTTACACATGATAATAAAAGTACAATAAAATATATAATATTGTTATGTAATAATAAATAAAATTGAATGCGTTGAATTCTGAGAAGTGCATTTTTCATACTTTTTGTTGCTGCTTTTTATATTCAACAAATATAAAAAATTGGTATGTACAAAAATCTAGGCACTTGATTGTTTATTTTAACGTTTAACTTAAATTTTTAACTTAAATAACAAAATTCTAAATTGCGGTTAATATTGGATTAATGCAATTTTCATTATTTCTATTTTTAGATATAATTAATACAATTAAATTTAATTTAAAGAATTTAAATCAATTTTTGCAGGCTTTTGGGGATTTTCGTTGAAAATTTAAGCGAATAGAAAAATTCAATTTTTAACAAATGATTTGTTGTTTTCTGTTTCAAAAAACAACTTTTTCATGTCAACTTTCGCATATTATTAACATTAAAAAAGCGCGCCAAAATTCAAAAATTAAAAAATCCCGCGCCTATTAATTAATTTTTATATTTCAATGAAACAAATTTGAAACTTACAACAAGAGATAAAAAAATAAAATAAAATTGGGTTAATCACTCCGTCTTACTCAAAAAAAAAAAAAAATATATATATATATATATCTATATCTATATACAAATATCTTTCGAAATACAATTCAAATAACTGTAAGTTTAGTGTTTTAAGTATTTTTTCAAAAGTTCGGTTTTTGCCGCCGAGCTTGAATGATCAATTTTTCTTCTTATAACAAAAAAAAATTTTTAAACCCATCCACCGGTCAATTTGTGGAACATTTCTTCGTTGAGTGTCTGATTGGCTTCCTTGGATCGCATAGAGAGGAAGATATATCCGCCAATGAATTCATGAACAACTTTGCAATCGGCTGAGTGGCATTCGAAAATGATATTTTCCTCTTCGAATTGGACCATCATGTGTTTTACTTCCCAATTGACGTTCCATGCCTAAAAAATTACAAAAATTTAATATCTTGGATTGATTTGTTTTATCAACTTTTGTATTTATATGCGTAGAAACTAACTGCGCATAAAATGGATGCGCAGAAATCTACTGCGCAGGTATTATACTTGAAACCTGCTTAGCAGTGTACTGCGCATTCAAAAAGATGCGCAGTAGTGATCTGCACATAAAATAGCTGCGCACTATTAATCTATGCATAAAATAGCTGCGCAGTATCAATCTATGCATAAAATGGCTGCGCAGTAGTAACCTACGCATAAAAAATATGCGCAGTAATAACCTACGCATAAAAAAGATGCCCAGTAAAGTAATTTGATGCTTCTATATCAAATCTACGACATGAAATGAATTAAATTACCTTCATTGTGTTATATCGCCATGTCTTCAAATGATCGCCAGTGTGCAAATCCATGCGCATCAGTCTGTTACTCGCAATGCCCAACAACTCATCTTTGCTTTTGCCACTGAAGCGAATGACGAACAAAGTTATTCCAAATTCAGGCAGTGACATCCAGGCGTTGATGTAGTTCATCTTCGCTTCGATTAATGGCAGATCTTTCACGTTTGCGTGTGCTTCGAGAATCCTTTGTACTAACTGAAAGTTTTTGAATTAAAAAATGTTTACATTTTTGAATTTTGCAATTGTCAATTTTATCGGTTTTTGCATTTTTTTCAATTCAAATTTTTTATTTACAAACATTTTAATTTTTTAAGATTGTTAAATTTTAAATTTTGTTTAATTAAGCAACAAATTATTGTTTTTTTTTTTTTTAATTTTTGTACCTTGCCCTTGAATTTTTTGTGAAATCTTGGCGCAATGTAATCCTCCGGGTGAATGTCACCAAGTGAATTTGGATTAATAGCCGGTGCAGGGGCTGGCCTTTGTAATTGCAAAAAGGCCGTAATGCTATTTACTTCGCTTTCGTAAGTGGAATCTGCAAGGGTGCGGCCCTTTGCTGCCAGTCGGCATGCCGCCATCCATTTCGCATATTGGAGTTCCTGCCAATCAAATATCATTTCTTATTAATTACTACTTCTTTCAACAAAAATTTTTTTTTCTATATTTTCAAAAAACTTTAATCATTTCAAAACTTAAACATTTAAATGTTTTTTAACTTTTACTATTACAAAATTTCAAAATTAAAAAATGTTGATGTAAAAATGTTTCTACAATTTTCAAGTATTTAAGATTAAAAATGTTTTTAATTTTAACGTGTTTAAAATATCAAAACTTACACCTTTTCAACATTTCAAAATGCCAACATTTTTAATATTAAAAAATTTTTAATGTCCAAACTCCAAAAGTATTTAAATTTGAAATAAAGCGAAAAAGTTCAAACAGAAAAAAAAGAAATTCAAAAATGTTTTAATTTCCTAATTCTTACAATTTAAAATCTTATAAAATTACACAAATTCTATATTTCCAAAATGTCCAATCTTACAAAATGTTCAAAATATCAAATTTGTTTAACTTTCATGATTTAAACATTTTCTAAATCTTCTTAATTGTAAAACATTTTTAACAATTTCAGAAAATTCAAAATTGTTTTATTTAAAAAATGCCAAAATTATCCGAATATTCAACAATTAAAATTTTTTTAAATATTATTAACAATTCCGTAAATTTTAAAATATGAAACAATTGTTTAACTTTCATAATTTAAAAAAATCCTTAAACTTCTTAATTTTAGAACTTTCAATAATTTCAGACAATTTCAAAATTGACCCATTTTTAAAAATACCAAAATTATCGAAATATTCAAAAATTTGAAAATTTTGAAATATTATCAATAATTTCAAGAATTTCAAAAACTTGAAAAATTGTTTATTTTTTCAAATTTCCAAAATCCTTCAAAATATTCAAAAATTGCACGTTTTGAAATATTATCAAAAATTTCAAAAATTGTAAAAACTTAAAAAATTGTTTAATTTTTCAAATGTCCAAAATCCCTCACCGTTTCACATCGAATCCACATTTCCGTCATGCCCTCGGCACTGGGCACCTCGAGTCTAATGCCATATCTTCCCTGAAACAGATGCACATCCGGCGTGATTTCGCATCCGCGAAGATTGATCACATAAACCGGTGCCTCGGAACTGTTCGCGTCTTCGCGCGATTTGTACAATCTCAATTGAAGATCCCGACAAGTGAACCAGTAACGTTTGAAGGCTTTGAGTGTAAAGCGTTTGGGTTTGAAGAAACGCAGATAGTCGCAAAGTTCGGGTACTTGGGTGATGTCGCTCGGTCGGTCACTGATGTTGGTGCCTTCGAGAGTCACCTGCAAGTCGGTTAATGCCGCGTCGATATCGTCCTCGGCTGGGGACGAGGTGCCGTTGGACTCGTACGTTGGCTGGGGAACACTTGCTTGAAGATTTACTTGTACCTACAATATAAAGTTTATTTTTAAAAAATGTTAAACAATTATTTTATAAATAAATAAAATAAAAATGTATTTCTAATAATATAATAATAATATATCTGTGGCGACGCGCCATAACCAGTTAACTGATTAAAACATGAATTCGAGATATTGACGTTCAAAGTTTTGAAATGGTTTTTTAGAATATTGCCATAATAGTAATGTTTTCGCGTGAATAACTTTGTCCATATTGCAAATATGTCAAGAAATTCTTATATTTATATATTATAATGCAATATTAATTGTTTTTATTTGAAAATCACTTAACTGCTTATGGCGCGTCTTCAATAAAAATTTAATTCCAATGTTACTTATTTTTAAGCTTAAAATACATTGAAATAATAAAATTTAGAAAGCATTTCAATTTCAAAAATATTCTGAATTCTATACATATCGATTTTATGAAGATGATAGCAAATAAATTGTTAAATCTAAATAAATATTTTAAATTATAATTCTGAATATTGAAATTCTCATAATTATATATCTGCGATATAATATTACTTATTTTGTAATTCAATTTATGATCTAAAAATCGAAAGCAAATAATAAAACTAATTTTGTATTCATTTTTTAAAAAAGAAGAATCTTCCTGATGAATTATGTCACTTAACTGATTATGACACGTATTCATCAGATAACTGTATAGGTTTTTTAGACGTATAAACATTAACTGATTCGACAGATTTCATTATTTTATTAAAATATGGCTCGAATGAAACACTTTTTTCAGACTAACTCATTTTTTACAATTTTGTCACTTAACTGGTTATGGCGCGTCGCCACAGATATAATAATAATAATAATAATAAACACGAAAAAAGAAAACGATTTTTGATATTCTTGAACTTTGAATTTTTCACCTTTTTCAATTTGAATTTTGTTGTATTTTAAAATTTAAGTGTAAAATTTGAATATAGATTTTGAAACGAAAATGTTTTGTTAATATTTGTTTCTATTAAATTTTTTATTTTTAACCCATTAAGCGCCGAATATGAAAGGAGTTAACTTTCTGGTAACTTTTTTGTGGACTTGTGTTCTACATGCCAAATGTCAAAATTTGGCTATACAATATTTTTCATTTTTTTTGCCATAACCCTGTATTTATTTATAAAAATAAAAAAAGATATTCCAAAAACATATATTGAGTTATATTCTACATATTAGTCTCATTGGAAAAAATATTTGAGATTTTGAATCAAATTAATTTAAAAAAAAATAAATTTTGAAATGTTGTGTAAACGCATCAACGGCGCTAAATGGGTTAAATTTGAATGAATTGCTCGCCTTTTGTAAGATACATTTTGTTGTATTTTAAAATTTAATTATAAAATTTGAAAATAGATTTGGAAAAAAAATGTTGTTTGAAATATATTTTATCTATTATTTTTTTTAATTTCAGGTTACAAAGTTAAAATCAAATTTTTAGGGATTCTTCAATTTTTGTTATTCGAATGAAATTTGTTGAATTATATAATATATTCAAAATGAATTAAAGAAATAATAGAAATTTTTACTTTTTACTGTACAATTTATATTTTATTTTTATTTTTTTGTTCAGTTTAAATTAAAAATTGTATATATTAAATACTACAAAATCCAAATTTGAATGTATATTTTGAAATTGAGTCTTTGAATGTGCAAAATTGGAATTTGAGTTAATAAATTTTATGTTTAACATTTTAAATTATTCAAACTTAAAATACCTTATATTTTTAAAATGTCTGCTTTTCATATACATGGACGAACGAACAAAATATTTATTTTTACTGAATTGTCAAAATTATATTATTCAGTAATTTCTGCGCATCACTCAATAGTATTTACACATTACTGAGTGATGTGCGAATATTATTGAGTGTTGAGATTTCCAGTGCAATAACACACTGGAGAACTCTGAGTAACGTATTTTTGGTTCCATATATAATTGCAAAATTCATATTACGAAATCTTCGCGAATGAAAAAATTAATCTTTTTCAAATTCAATAATTCAAAATGTTATCTTTTTCAAATTTAAGAAATTACACTTTTGTATAATTTCAACATTTGTAGAAATTCCAAATTTAATATTCAAACATTTTTTATTTCCATCTTTTAAAATTTAAGCTTTTAATAATTGCGAAAATTCATATTTTCATAATTTTCAAAAATTCCACAATCAACTATTCAAAATTGTAATTTTTCATAATTGCCAAATTGCATATTTTTTACATTTTCAAAAACTCTAAATGTTCATATTTGTTCGAAAAATATTTGATCTTTTTAAAATTTCAACATTTTATATCTTCAAAATTCAGCATTTCATCTTTTCAAAATTCCAAAAATCTAACTTTTCAAACGTTCATGATTAAAAAAAATGGATAAAAACCTGTAGCGCAGCAAACATGAGCATTTCCTCCTCAGTGCAATCAATTTCCTCGGTAAGCAACTGCCACTTTGCCTGCTCATAAATCATATTAATCCTCACAGCGTCCGTCTTGGGATTCAAATCGTAGAAGGAATAAAACTTGAATCGCAATCGCAAAGTGTCGAATTCGCGTATTCCTTGTTCCATGATGGACAGCGAAGAATCGAGCCAAGCGACGTTCATTCGCGCTCGTTCGATGAGGTTTTTGGGTCGGATGAGTCGCGAGCGTACTTCCGGCGAGATGCTCGGCGGACTCTGCGCCAACGATTCGCTCAGTCCGCCATTCAGAGCCTCCAAGCTCATTGTGCTGTTGTTCGCATTGAAGGATCCAGTGCTGCCGAAACCGCTTCGTTTCCAGGTCCCGGATTGCTACAAAAAATGTTTATTTTTGTTATTATATTCATTATTTCTTGTTATATTAATATTATTTTGTTATAATTATTATAATTCTGTGGCGACCATAACCAGTTAAGTGACAAAATTGTAAAAATGAGTTAGTCTGATAAAAGTGTTTCATACGTTTTTTTTATATATTTTTTAAATTTATTTATATATTTTTTAATAATATAATATAATAATAATATATTATATTAATATGAATATAATCTAACTAATATATATAAATATGAAAGTATGTTTGTTTGTTTGTTTGTTTGTTTGTTCGAGCATCACGCAAAATCTACCAAACCGATTTTGTTAAAATTTTGAGAGGAACTAGCTGAAACCC
>JABFPJ010005895.1:0-11607 GCA_022817425.1 Gryon sp. ZL-2020
TTAGAAGGTCGTTGGTTCAAATCTTCTTTAAAACAAATTTTTTTCATCTGTTGTGGAATCCGAATCAGACCCTCATCAGGCCCTGATGTGGCACTTCTATTTCATCAGATTACTTGATCAGGACCATTTCAATTCCTAGCGTTACACACATATAATATCCTAATTTAAAAATCTAATTATGGCCAGATTAGATACTGTGGTTTTCTGATCATGGCCACATCAAAACCCAATTGCAATTTTTACTAGGGTAAACGTAGTATATATTGCAACATAGTATAATTTTTGAATTATTCCTTTACGTGTAAGAATAAAATAAAATTATTATTTTAGTTAAATGAATAAATGCTGTGCAAAAACGGAGAGATAAAAGCACACTTGATAACTTAATTATTATACAAAAATATTTTCTAAAATAATTCAGCGTTATGGATTTTTTCTATCATCTATTATGTAAATCTTATTGCGCAATTATAAATGTTCGCGACAACGTTGTGTCTTTAAGGAATAATTAATCGACTTCTAATATATGTAAATGCAGAGTATTATATGTTTCAGTTCCTCTTAAATATTATACTTTACAGCAAATTTCGTTATATTACAGTCTGAATATTTTATTATTTAGCAAACTTCAAAAGTATCATTAACACATAAGTTTGAAAATAAACTTATTTATGAGTGTTGCAAAGTAATTTGAAATAAACTATTTGATTCTTATATTAAGTTTTGTTAGAAGTATAAATTGCAAGTTCAGTTCTCTAAACAGTATTTTTGTTCCAAAATTTACTTCGAAATGTTTTAGAAATCTTTAATATAAATGTTTTTAAAGAGATTGCAGCATTTTTCATTGACATATAATAATAATATATCATAACGATTCCGAATTTCCACCCTTATATATTTTCAAATTTGAGTATTTTAGTTTTTTTTGTTTGGCTTTAAGACGCAATAATTGTTGCCTTTCACAATCAACAATTACTAGTTTGTAAATAGATATAATAGTATATTCCTCAACTAGGGAGAAAAGTTGCCGATTCTAGACGAGTGTGAGTTTTGATGCACGAGCCGAAGGCGAGTGTAGAAAGCTCATACGTTGAGAAATATACTATTTTTCCTCGAAAAATGGGATAAGTGTGACACTTTCCCTCCTGAAGGATGGAAAGTAACTATAGTGATGGAAAGTAACTAGTTACAAGAAATTTGTTTTCGCCACACGGTGACAGGAAATGCAGTTTCCATCTCTAGGGGGTTTTAAAGAAACTACATTTTCTGCTCCCTTGTGGCGAAAAATATCGTTTGCACCATGGAAAATAAAAGAAAATTCTCTCCTCGTGCGATTACAAACCTCGTCTTTGGCTCGGAATGTAAACTTCGCACTCGGTAGCGAATTTTCTTTTTCATTTCCCTTGCTGCAAAATATACAATTCCCTTATTTAAGTTATACAAACTTTTCCTCCCGAGGGAGAGAAAGTGCCACTTTCGTCCCACTTTTGAGGGAAGGAAAGACGTGTTTTCGATACACGTGTGAGAATAGTATATTACGCAATAAGGGAGATGAGATCGGGAATTCGTTTTCCCGAGCGGAGTTTACAAGCCGAGCCGAAGGCGAGGTTTGTAACCGCGAGGGAAACGAAATTTCGATCATCTCCCATGTTGCGTACTATACACGTACCCGAGAGGAAATCTTTACCTGGATTGAGTTTGTATAATGCTCCTTATACAATGTGGATCCGAATCTCATCCACACTTAATGCAAGTTAGATCCAAATTTCCAATCTGGATCTTGTTCGGATGGAGAGTGAATAAGGTTTGGATCTACATTGTATAAGGAGCACTATACAGTGATGATCCAGTATTGAATTGCCACTCGGGTAGCCAAATAATACAGGAACTTTTACTGTTGAAACGGATTTCGAGCTGTATAAGACAACAAACAAAAGAAATTACTGTTTTTTTTTTCTAGAAAAATGTTTGTTTACATCATAATAATTCTTGTTAAAAACAGTAATTTCTTTTGTTTGTTGTCTTATACAGTTCGAAATCCGTGTTAAAGTAAAAATTCTTGTGTTATTTGGCTACAAATAACCCAAGAATTTTTACTTTAACACGGCTAAAGCTTAATTCTTTTCACAGCACCGTTTTCGAGAAAACAATTGTTGAAGTTGTTGATTTTTGCCTAAATAAGCATTAGTCTTATGGGAAAATAAAGCAATTGCAGTGGCAATTTTTTCGAAAATGGTGCTGTAAAACTGTCTCAAATTTTGTAAAATTATTTCTTACACCTTTTTTATATGTGTGTAAAATTTGAATACATTGTCATTTCTTTTAATTTCTTAATGCTTTTTAAACGGGAACCTCCCTGCACTCCTCTTGTATCGCAGGAACCTCCTTAAGTTTTATTTTTATACATGACTTTTAAGTAAGACAAATTATCTTATTTATTTGATATTTACTCGGATAATTGCTAATTATACATTAATTACAATAATGATGTGAATGTTATTTAAAAACAATAGTAATTCAGGCATTTGTTCGATGTATATTTATTCAAACATAAATACATTAACTTTTTTTTTATATATGAGGCTTTCACTTTTTCTATATACAATGTATTGCATTTTAATAAATATATTATAGATAGGTAGATAAGAATGTCAATGTTTGTAACAAATGTCAGCATTTTTAAATTACTTATTTCAAATAGTAAGCTAAACTTGAATAATTTCTCCTCTTGTTCATCTGTAAAATATATAAAAGTTATGAAAATAAGTCGTAACTGAAAATGTCTTTTGTAGTTGTACATGAAACTTAACTGATTTCTTCAAATTCATTAAATGAAGTGGTAATGAAATAACTTTCAAACTGAATTATCCGCAGTACATTTAATTACTAAAGTTAATTTACAGAGAATGATTAGTTCATTTTTTAAATTAAAATTCAAACTTCTTATTTCTGCTATTCGCCTTTAAATATTTCTTTTTTGTATTTTTCTTAATAGAATTTACAATAATTCTCCCAGTCGTTAAAATGTTCGCCTTACTTTTCAAGTATTTCTTTACAAATAAGAAAACACAAAGGGGAAATAGGATATTGCAATCACAGTATCTCGATTACTTTTCGTTTGCTTTCGTCCAAAATATTTCTTTAAAAATCCCAGCTGTCTGTGCCGAAGAGCAAACAGTTCTCTCGCGCTCTCTCTCTCTCTTTTTTTGCTCTCTTTCTTTTTCTCTTTTGCGATGTGCTGCGCATAAATTCGCACACGCAAAATAATGCGTGCGTATGGAGAGCCTCTGCGGTGCTCCAGAAGATGCTCAGGGCCAGTGGGTTTATCTCATGTGGAACGTTCTCTTGCATTAGTCGGAGGCTCCAGAGCCCCACCTGGCCGTGTGGAGTATAATGCGCCGGTTGAATGGTGGGGGCCCGGTTTCGTCTCTTCGTCGCAAAGAGACCTCGCTTTGCTGCATGCCGGTGCGCTGTGGACGCGCGCGTTAGTCTCGCTTAGCCGTTCGTACGCGCCGGGTGTTCTTTGCTTCTACGTTGCTTCCACGTGGAGGGGTGCGCGAGTGTATCCAAAAATCACGCGGCCCATTCGCGAAACACAATGCGATTTATCAGTGCAAATTAAGAAAAAAAGTGAGCATCTTTCCAGACGTGCGTCTCATTTTTTTTCTTTTCTTTTCGCACGTTTTTCATCAGCTATCTTCGTTTCCTCGTTTTATCTTTTGTATGAATCCAGTGGTTTACGTTTGGATAGTGTGCGAATGATACAGTGTTGCCACGCGGATTACTCTGACAAAGCGTGCATCAACTTCGATTACGTTTGGATTACCGATCAAGCCAGCAAACTTTCTGCGCGTATGAGGTGGGTCTTGCTCTTTTCTGTAGGTAGACCTTGTTCTCGTTCCTTTCAGACCGATTTCTCGACATTACCCCAGCACAGATGTTTGGACAATGGAACACAACGGTTTGCGTTTCAGATAGGTTTTTTTTTCAAACATCGACGATCAAAAAGAAAACGTTCAAACTTCGGCTTTTTCTTTTTTATTTAAACGTTCCGAATTGTCAATCAAACGAAAAACTTGAATGACCTTTATCCGGAAGATGTCACGCGATCAGTAGAAACATGGAAGTTGAAAATCGCTGATATGGGATTTTCTTCTTTAACTTTTTTGTTTGTGTTTTCATCACGGAAATTGCACTTTACTGAGGGGAAATAAGTTTTTGGTGTGATTTGTTAGAAGATGTAATTTAGGTGTTTGCAAAGATTAATTGTGGTTGGTTCCTCGGTAAAATTGTTTAGAAGTAAAGTTGGTCGAGGGAAAGTTAACGAGTAATGTTGTCATGCGATCATCAAAGAAGTGAACAAAAGGGGAAATCACTAGAAGAAATTATCACAGCGGGAAATTTGGCATTGACGTTTCGAGGGAAGATGGGGGATTGAAGAACTCTCGCTTATGGATAATAAGTTAGAGAGCTCCGTGAAAAGTTTTGCCCCCGAGTTTAAATTTTATTTTTTTTTCAATTAGTTGATGATCATGATGTAACATCATTATAAAGTTAAGAAAATGGGATTGTTACTTTTTTTATTTAAAGTCATTAATAGTTAACGAGAATCATGGTATTATATTTACATATATATCGGCAAGGAGAAGAGTTTCTAGACATAATCGCACAGAGTTTCATCATGTAATCCAGTAACATTGGACTTAAAAAAATACAATTTTGTTAAAGAAATCTATATCGATTATGAAGTATGAAGAGTTTTTGATTGCGTGTAAAAGAGACCATGCCCATAACAATTATGACAACATGTACTTTGATTAAAAAGAGTTATTAAGAGTCCTAGAATCGGGCGATTTTCGTTGAAAGAAATGCTATTATTAATAGCGATTCATGAAAAGTAGACTGATCTTTCAAATACAGTTATTTATAATTCATCGATAAATAATAAAACGTTTTTGTTCTTCTTTTGAAAAAAAAAAGATAAAAATGTGATAAAAAGCAATTGTTTGATCAGTATTCATAAAGTTATCAGCACCAGTGATTGCAATAAAAAGAAAAAGAATGATCCACTTTGTATGTAACTTCATTGAGATCTTCATACAGAATACTGGAACGAATAATATCTTTTAAAAGCTTGGAAAAAAGTTGTATGATAACATGACGTTCATTAAATGCAATCATTTAACAAACAACATTCTTTAATATAAAATGTAAACAAAATATACTAAATAAAGTGTTTTAAATTTTTATTAAAGTAATATCAAGTTAGTTAAATTAATACATTTTTTCGTTAAGGAACAGAAAATACGTCTTTTAGTTCAGTTTTATCTTAAAATTTCAAGAGCACCGGAGGGATTAAGAAAACAAATTAAAATATCTTGGAACACGTGTAAAATGTATTTTGTATTGGATAATCCCTCTATAATGTTATTTTATTCATGTTGAAAATACCAAATTTAAGTTTTAAAGCTAGAACAGGTCAAAAACCTAGAGAGTGAACTTGTTACTTTTATGACACTCTTGACACCTGTGAAGTGATTTGTAAGGTCGCAAACAATGTAAGACGTGTGTACCAGATGTCGTTGTTAAGATGCAGAGAGTATTCGTAGGAATTTAACTAGATCCAACAACTCAAAGTAAATTCTCATGCTAAACAGAATTGCCGAAAATTCTTTAATGCAACTTTAAACATTTTAATGGTACTGTAATATATTATTCGGACTCTAAAGTATGCTGTTCAAATATTTATGTTCAGTGAACTTTTCAGTAAACTTTTACAAGTAACTATTTACAAGTAGTTAAAACATTTATTCCCACTTACTGATCACTTCAAAATCATCCATTACAAAATAATATAAATATACCCTGCATATTCGTACAAAATTATCGTATCATTTTATATAACGGTGACAAAAAAAATAAAATAAGTGAACTGAAAAATACAAATGTGACAAATTGAAAAACGTATGATTCAAATGTTCGTATTGTGTTACGTATTTTTTCACAGTTACAGTATATCGAACAACGAAGTCAGTTAACATTTTTGCAGGTAAAAAATTACTCGAAAAACGCGCTTAACTTAATTGAAATGCAATTTTATGAGTTTTTTTTACATAGAAAAAAAAATTGATAATAAAGTTTAAAATGTTTCATACTGATACTTTTTGTGCACGCATAAAAAGTTGCATCAATTGTCGATGAAATTAATTTCAATCTTTAAGTGTTCTGCGTGAGAAATGTTATCGCCAAAATGTAGTCAGTTTGGTTCACGAGCGGAATATTAAATGCAACCTCACATGCAGTACATTCCAATGTCTCGATGAATACTGTGCATTGGTTCTTTTCAGTAAAAATTTTAACCTACGTAAGAACTCCATTACGCAAATGTCAAGTTTGAATAAGTCTTTTCGAACGAGCATTAATGGCGTACGTTTTACAAATGCGAAGAAACCGTAAAAATTTATACACACAACGTACAACTTGCTGCTATATATTTATTTTATTATATATTTTCCAATAGCATCAGATGTACAAGTCGATGGGAAAAACATTAACAGTTATTATAGAAAAAAGCTTTTATGTGATTTTCGTTTTCGCACATTACAAATACTTTCGTTCAATAAAACTTTACTTTTACATATTTTTTGTCGTCATAATTAGTTTCAGTTATGCACTTTGACAGCTTAAGAAGCATAAAAAGAACTAATTTACTGTATGTACAAACTTAAATCTTTTTTTTCTCTTAATACATATTCGATACACTATTGAATGAACAAAAGATTGATTATGTACGGTCCATTTTTCTAGACATATCTTATTTATCTGTTTTTGTCTTTCTACAAGAACGAATATTCAGTTTTAAAATATATATAGTATTTCCAGAGAAGATAATGCGATTCAGTCGTGTGTTTATGTTCCACGAATGCAATTTGCATCTATATTCAACAAATATTGAACGAATATCTGCTGCGTCGAATTGTTTCATTATTTGTTAATTATATGACAGATATAATGTAAACTTCGTTAATATTACATAACATATTATATACTTAATGCTTAATATATAACAAATTTATTTATGATATGAATTATTTGGTGAGTGGAAAATAGATGGATTATAATTCAGCCGCTTTTTTCCTTATCAAAAAAACATTTATAATTTACAGCTGTATAACTTTAATTTACAGCTATATAACTTTTAATATTTAGATAAGAGATTAAACTGATTTTCCCATTTTTCATTCAATTAATTCATGATGACACTTTTTTGTCGGCTTTTTGAAATCTGTGAAATTAGCGGAAACGAATTTGTATGTTCTAGAGAAAAAAAATTAAACAGAATTTCAGAGTCGTAAAATGATGTCAACACAATTGAGATACTTAGAAGGAAATACAATACCGGTTGAGAATAGTTTGTCGAGATTGTTTGAGCATAAACTTTATTCTCTTTTTTATTTGAAAGTCTTTTGGAAATAATGCAACACATTTTCAGTCGTTTACTTTATTTATATATTCTGAAGCAGTTTCATTATTTCGATCGAGATAATCGATAGTTATATTATAGATTTGGCATCTTGCAATGTTGCAATTTTTATTTTATTCAGATGACTGCGTTACTGCTGGATTAACTTTTATACAAAGCAATAAAACTTGAAACTGTCATTGACAAAATTTCGCTGACTCACACTTTAGATTAATTATATTGATTGAAAGTTTTATGCCGAAGAATAACCAAAGACAGGTGTTTCTATTTGTAGTCTTGTGAAATTTTGCTGTTTGCAGCTAGTTTCTAATATTAATAACTATACTTATGTGAAAAATATTAGATAATCTTAATTTCTGTACATGTCAAATATCAATTCACATATTCTTCACAAAATTTGATCGAACAACCTAAAATTGAATTATGACGAGTAAATACATTTTACTCTGTAAATGAAAATATTAATAACAAAATGAGACTAACAAGGTTACTTTTATCACGATGAGTTTTTCGATAATATATATTGCATAGAACATCGTTTTTCATTTATTAGAGTGATCTGCTTGCAATTGCGCTTCGATTTGCGTTGAATTTTTTGTCGTACCAATTGCGACAATTATTATTCGCAATGAAATATCTAAAAATAACGTATTCGAAAATTGTAAATAGTTGAAAACAATTTTATTTCACGTGCGAATGCGATTAAAAATGGAAAATACGTTAATGTTTTTTTGCTGAAATATTTTGTTACAGTTATCTTCAGCCATTTCTCGTTGCATTGATCAATATCAATTCGTCATTAGCCCCAAAACTAAAAGCCCCATATTTCATCGGCATGAAAATCTGTAACAAATTTTCGCGCAATATTGACAAAATATTTCAACAAGCGGACGCTTTGCGACCGCAGCAGCTTTTGTGCAAAAGTGTATTTTGTGCAACGACGACGACGTTGAACTAATGCGTTTGTTGTTAATAATTGAAAATGCAATGATTAATTTTAGAGTTACGCTTTATACATATATATATATTTACACATTCTGGCTGTAGATTAATTACATTACAAATAACTTCACGTTGAGTTTCCGCGCGTGACGATTGTCGATTAAGCGTCGCGTAAGCCCAAATCGATGTTACATTTTCAGCACCAAGTTGACTGAATTAATTTCATTAGCACTTCCTCGCGCAGCGGGAGCACTTGTTTCTTGCATTTCCTCTACAACTGATAATACTTGGCTTACGTGACTCAAGTCGCCGAGCGTATATTTATCGACACCGATACCGCGTCGTTTGATTAGAAAATTTTCCCCCGAGATTTTTCTTATGTCCCAATACGGTCAGCGTAAACGTAAAAATTTCAAAATAAAGTTACCTTTCGATGTTACCGACTGCCATTTAGTAGAATAATTGCACTTAGAGTGTAATGTATGCAATGTTGAGGACAATCATTTATCTGATAATTGCTGAAATATGCACTAATTGTACAACGAACACATTTACATTATTTATTTGCATTTCACATGGTTCTAATTAAGGAAATTAAGTCGAGTTAATTATTTACATTTACTTCCTTGATTTATATTAGTAGATAAGACTTCAATAATTTTTTCCTTTTAATTTTAAAATAATTATAAAATTTAGACTCATTGAATATATAATATAATAAAAATAATTGATAATGGAATCATGATTATGTTTTTATTCTAACAAATAGTTGTAAAATTTAATACAATAGTCATATAAAAAAATAAAACTATCATTCTTTTACATATTTGTTTATAGTAATTTCAACATAATGTTTAAAGTAAAGTCAAAACCAAAGATTCTTTTGTTTCAATTCAAACATCAGAAGTATATTACTATTCTAATAGAATTATTTGTGCATTTGTGCAAAACATTCACTGTTGTCAAGTATATAATATACTTAAAGGCAACAGTGTTGAATCAAGTATATTTCATATTAAATTAAGTATATATACTCACTTGAAATGTTATAAAAAACATACAATTTAAATTAAAAATAGTTATCAACTCAATTTAATTTTTCAATCGATTGATTAAAGTATGTAATAAATTGATTGAATTATTAATAAGCTTTATTTTACTAAATAATAGTACATTTTGACACTAGAGGCCGACAGGCCTCGTGTGACAAACGACATTTTTTGGTACGAGGGCTAACTTCATAGAGTTACGGCAAAGTCTTTGTGGTACGAGTGACGCAGTCACGAGTGCTATGGATAAGCAAGCGTAATAGGTTTTCTCCCCACTCTTGCGGTAAAGCCTATATTACATGCACTCGTGACTACGTCAGTCGTGCGTAATATAGGCTTTACCGCACTAGTGTGGAAAATAACCTATTACGCACGCTTATCCACGAATGTAAAGCACTGTTCTTCACTCGTGTAATAGCTTGCGCCTAACTTCACTCGTAAAGAAATGTACTATTGCCGTACGATATGAAGTTGGCACGAGTGTTAAAAAAATATGAAATAAGGCAACAAACAAAAATTAAATTGAATTTATAAGACTTTGTTAAGTAATTTCATTGGTTCATTTTGAATTTTCCGATCATTTCATTCAATGTGAAGAATTGATGGAATGAGTGTGCGTTTTAAGATATTTGTCGAACAATATAGCGGCGATGGTATAATGGATTAAGCGTTTGGTTAGTGTTCGTTAGGTGCCTGGTTCCGAATCCCGATCATTGCGTTTTTTCTTCGACATGCGTTAGTGTACAGCGAACGTCTCACCGATCAGCATGCGATAATTGATTGCGAAATTCGATGAAAACCTGCGTATAGTAGGTGAAAAAATAAATACAAATAAATACAAAGGTTCAAAAAAACTCAAGTATATTTTGACTTTAATTAATTTTAACAATAAATAGATTTAACGATCAATTGGACTACAATCAACCTAAAATATACTAAATTGAAGTATATGATGACTTAATTTTACGTAGAAAAATAATTTGATACGAATGCTTAAACTATTGTTTTTATGAAGAATTATTCTCAAATATATATGAGAAAATATTCCACTACATTCAAGAGAAATATACTTGATTCAAGGTACCTTTTTTTCCGTGTGATATCTAAAAATGTAACTGTGTTCTGCAGTAGTAAACGCATTGAAACATTCTTTTGTAAAATAAACTCACTTTGAAATAACTATTCATGAAATACAAGGAGATTCGATATTCTCATTTTATACTATGAAATGTTTCAACGCATTGAGTGATTTCGCACAATGTTAATGATTATTTAATCATGGAACTAAATATTTTCCATGTGTACGTTACGAACACAGCTAAATAAAAAATATCAGTATGCTAATAATTATTACTCGTTAATTTACGGTTTTACTGTTTAATTTAATAAAAAATCATAATATTACAATAAATTTATTTAATACAAAATTAAAGAATATTACAGCATTTATAATAATTAAATAAATTTAATGTTAATTAAACATAAAATCATCTGATTAATAATTAATTAAGCGGTTAATTAATGCACTATCTGTCAGTAAATTGATATATATTTTATCTTTCCTTAAAAATTGAATTAAATTTATTTATAAAAAAGCATACTTCTAAACTTTTATAGAACTTTAGTAGACTTTATGTAGAATGTATTATTTCTAAGTGTTAAACAACTTCTTTTTCTAAAGTCATAATAAGAAATTAAAGAAATATTTTCCTACTTTTTAATAATAAAAAATTTTAATAATCCTTTTTATAATAGGACGAAAATGAGGAAGACAATGATAAATTCGAAAAATTAATGAACGTTCTTATAAAAGCATATTTTTGCTCGTACTCGAAGAAAGGAACGCAATTTCAAGTGAAAGCTCGTAATTACATTTTATAAATTAAAGACTATGTATAATTTACTTATTTACTTATAATATAAATGTACAAATTATGTCTCCGCATATTGTATTTTCTTCTACAATAAGTAATTATCGACACCATAGATAAAGCTTAAGGAGGTTAGGGCACAATGTTTTGGTGCGAAAGAGACAGAACATAAAAACTGAAATTATTTTCTCAAAAAATATAAATAAATAGATAAAAAAACGTATTTATTCTTTAATTTTTAATGTAATATTTACTTTTAACT
>JABFPJ010005896.1:0-11606 GCA_022817425.1 Gryon sp. ZL-2020
AGAGGTTATCGTTGAAAAAAAAAAAAAAAAAAAAAAAATTGTTACGAGCAGTTAAGTTATGTTGTACATAAACGCAAACATAGAAAATGAATGGATCCTCGATATAACCGCACAATTAGGTGTAGCGTGCGAAGGGCGGCTGCGAAGAGTGAACTCAAGTGCACGAAAAGGCTTAATGAAAGTTGCCTGTTGCTTTACAGTACAAATCGCTTTCATTCTATACACACGTTTAGTAGCCAGCCAAGTTAAAATAGAAAAGCCGTAGCGGCAAAAAGAGGACCCATAAGCGGAAATTCTTGAAGACACTAGCGCCATAACTATAGTATGTAAGGAAATTACATAATTTTTACACGCTGAACAAGGCGAATGGTTAAGACAATACCATTTTAGTTTTTCGATTTTTTTTGAGAAGCTAATTTCAACGGAAATTAAATCGCTTTGATAAAACAAAAACTAAAGGAAATGTTTTTTTTAATAATAAATAAAATGAAATTAAATTATAATCTAAAACTTGAAACTAATACGGTGTACAAAAATTAAGAAATGTTTTTAGACAAAAAAAGAATGTCATCTAAAATCCAATTTCAAGAATCCCGAAAGTCGGCGAGTTTGAAGTCACTGAAAAGTCTTCTTCGTCAAAGTCTAATTTGAAGTTGGCAAAGTTTTACATTAACACACTTTAAGTTATGTAGTGAATAAAAATTGTTGTTCCTTGGTTATATTCAAAGTGTATATACATATGCAGTGAGAGAAATTGTAATGTAACTTTGACTGTCTGAATTGATAAATGTGATATTTATTTTGGGTATTTTAATGTAATTTTATCAACATTCGGGTGATTTTATCAAAAATGATATTCAATTGCGTAAAGTAAAAGTTAAGATATATACAAAATTATTTAAAAAAATAAAGTAAACGAAACAAAGTAAAACAGAACAAAATAAAAAAACGAAGCAAAACAAATAAAATAACAAAAGTAAAGTAAATAATGCGATGTAAACAAAACTAAAATAAACAAAACAATTCGAAAGAAAATAAACAAAAGCAATGTCATTGAAACAATGTAAACAAAGCAAAGTAAATGAAGGAAAATAAACAAAACAAAGCAAAGCAGAACAAAGCAAACAAATAAAAAAAATAAAACAAGTAAATAATGTGATGTAAACAAATTAAATAAACAAAACAAATTGAAGGAATATGACAATTGCAATTAAATCAAAACAAAGTAAACAAATCAAAATAGATGAAGTGAAATAAACAAAACAAAGCCAAAAAATAAAGTAAATAATGCGATGTAAACAAACAAAAGAAACCAAGACAAAAGAAACCAAAACAAAACAAACCAAACTACAACAATCCAAAACAAAACAAACAAAATAAACCACAACAAAACAAACCAAAAGAAAACAAACTACAACAATTCAACACAAAATAAATAAAATAAATCATAACAATTCAAAATAAAACAAACCAAAACAAAGCAAACTACAACAATCCAAAACAAAAAAAATCAAAACAAAACAAACCACAACAATCCAAAACAAAACAAACCAAAACAAAACAAACCACAACAATCCAAAACAAAACAAATCAAAAGAAAACAAACCAAAACTAAACAAAAACTACAACAATTCAAAACAAACAAAAACAAAACAAACCACAACAATTCAAAACAAACCAATAACAATCTAAAATAAAAAAAACAAAACAAAACAAAAATTAAATATTTACAATCATTACAAATAAAAGAATTTATAAGTCAAAATACTATATAGTACATTAGCTTTATCAACTACTCTAAACGAAGAATATGAAAACTTGCAAAATGAATGTACATAATAAAAATTGCATTAAAATTATATTACATTATATACCTTCAAAGAAAAGATAGAAGAACTTGGGGAAAAAATAAGGTAAGATAATTGATCGCAGCTGGGTACAGAGGATGGTTTCGAATCAAATAATAGAATTGTTTGTAAGTATATAAAAAACTAATGCGCGCAATAGAATTGCAAAGATAAAAGAGTGCAGAAAAAGGGTTGTATGTATACATATATATATATATATATATATATATAAATGTATATATATATATATCCACATGTATATATATATATATAAATACATATGAGGAGTGGACTATATATAAATGTATATGAATATATACAGATATATAAAAAGGGTATATATGTGGTGTATATATAGTTGGAATAGATACATAGCACGGCTTGCAGAGGGCACAAGTTAGTGTCTATATACGCGCGAGATCGATAGAGGACAGAATCCCGGGACATCCCCAGCGATCCTGTTCTCTTATTCTTGCAAGAAGCGTCCTTACGTCGTGTTATTGGAGGGGGGGGGACACCTCAACTCCATTCCTTCTTGCTTTTGCATCGCTGGTACTGTCAGAACACACGAAAGCCAAGGCATTATCGCGTCTGTTCTCAGAATATAACTAATGCGTAATTATCTGGAGAAACGAGCCGTAGCGACGTAACGATGAGATTCGGTTCGAGTATTCGACTCTCCCAGGACCGTTACTGAAAGAGAAAGATAGACAAGTAACGAGGTTAACAGACGCTCAGTACTTGCTAAGGAAAGCATAATCATGTAAATTAAGTACCACGATGGCATTATCACGCAGCGCTGACTTCATTTTCAATTGGTTTTAATTCCAAAATTGAAATATCCAATCACCGAAAAATTTTTTCTTCCTATCCATATTCGGGTGAACTTAAATCACTTTGATTTGAAGGGCGAGGGAGGGTGGAGGGGAAGGAAGAAAAAAAAATGGTTGGAGTTTATTGCGTTGTATCAATGACGAGAATCAGTTCTCAAATACGATTTCATGCTTGGACGATGAATTACTTGTGCTGAGATTTAATACTGTTTACGTTCAACTCACAAACGCCTGTTTTAATTGAATTGGGAATTGTGAAATAGATAAGCGATGCGTTTGACGAATCGCGATTCACGATTAATGGGAGGTGGCATCTTTTGGGTGCACTTGAATGGGGTTTAGTTATGGAAAAATGTGGTAATAGTTTTGGTTGGGAGTAGTGTTTTGGACGATTTTTGTTTAAGAAGAAAAAAAAATTGATGCAACTTTGAAAAAAAAAAAACAAAAATAAATAAGTATTTAGGGCGAAGTAAACATTGACTTGTAAATAAAGCAAAGTAAACAAAGCAAAGTAAGCAAAACAAAGTAAAATAAAGTTCATAAAAGTAAAGCAAATAATGTGATGTAAACAAACTAAAATAAACAAAACAAAGTAAAGCAAATAATGTGGTGTAAACAAACTAAAATAAACAAAACAAAGTAAAGCCGAACAAAGTAAACAAAACAAAGCAACCAAAAATTGATGAAAATAAAGTAATGCGTTGTAAGCAAACTAAAATAAACAAAACAAAATAAATCGAAAGAAAATGAAAGAAAGTTAGCAAACATTGCAATGTCATCAAAACAAAGTAAACAAAGCAAAGTAAATGAAGCAAAATAAACAGTGAAATATAAATAAAACAAAATAAACAAAACGAAGCTAAACAAATAAAGTAAATAATGTCATGTAAACAAACTAAAATAAACAAAAGCATAGCAAACATTGCAATGATATTAAAACAAAGTAAACAAAGCAAAGTAAATGAAGCAAAATAAACAGTGTAATAATATAAATATAGCAAAATTAAAAAGTCTGAAATGAAAAGACATTTGTATTTTCTTTTGTTTCTTAAGGTCGTCAAGAAGTGAATTAGATTCAAATAAATGAAAAGGAGCATATTGGAGCAAATATATTATATATAAACAAAACAAAACTAGAACAAAAATAGAAAGGAAATATACAAAAGTATAGTAAACATTGCAATGTAAATAAAGCAAAGTAAATAAAACAACATAAACAGTTCAATATAAACAAAACAAACAAACAAAAATAAAAAATGTGTTAATGTAAATATTGAAATGTAAATAAAACAACATAAACAGTTCAATATAAACAAAACAAACAAAAACAAAAATAAAAATGTGTTAATGTAAATATTGAAATGTAAATAAAACAAAGTAAACAAAACAAAGTAAAAAAATCAAAATAAACAGTGCAATGTAAACAAAACAAAATAAACAAAATAAAGTAAATAAAGCAAAATAAACAGTGCAATGTAAACAAAAAATAGTAAACACAATAAAGATATTTTTGTCTTGTCAGAAATGATAATAAATTTGTTTTGAATTATGATCATACTATTAAATATGAGTTAAATATAATTAACTTAAATATAACTAAGAACAATTAGCGAAATGCATTTGGCTATAGTGCTGACATGTTATATTGTTACATTCCTAGAATATTTTGATAATGATTACGTAATTGCGGGTTGGGGTATTATGAAATTCGGATTATAATTATCATAATTGGATTATAGAAGTTAATCCAAAGCATAAAGTTTAATCTTTAATGATGAACAATATTTTACATTATTCTTTTGATGAGTTTGAAATATTTACAGCTTAGTCGAAGATTTAAAATTCGAAACTTGAAAAGCAATTAAGATTATTTCTACGTTTTAATATAACGTGAAATATTAATATAATCAAATGCATGAAAATGAAATTATTTTCTAAGAAATAAAATATTTATTTTTATCTTATTACAGGATTCAAAAATCATATATATTTTTGACATTTTTCGTATTGACAAGTTTCGTTATAACACGTTCAAAATTGTATAATAAATCGTAAAATAAATATATTTTTACAATATTAATAAAAATAAATTGCACTTCAAAGGTTCTTCGAAATATCGATTCCGCTGTTGATTTTCGACAATTTTAGTGCAAAAATAAATATTTGACAAATATCCAATAACAATAAACTTTCTGAATGTAATGAAGTTTTGTTTTTTCTTCTATATTTTTCTTCGCCAAAAAAAAAAAAAAAAAATGGAACATTTCTTTCTTGCAGGAACAGTTAATTCTAATTTGCAATCAAGCAAACGAATTTGTAAGACGATTTTCATCGGTTGTAATGTAAATTAGAAAGTTCGATTTTGCGCATTATCTGCAGTTTAGTTATAAGTTAGTTTATCCGAAAAGTTTTGCCTCAAAAAGTTCGCAAAGTGCATTGGAAAGAAAATGGACTGAAATGATTTTGCTATAAAAGTGGACGATTATGCCAAATATTTATTTCTTCTTAACTTTAATATTTAATTAAAAAAAAAGCTAAATAAAAATAATCATAAAATACTTTTTCACATGATTTATGTAATTTAAATAGCAAAATTGTAAAATTTGTCACTTTTTTGAAAATTAAGTGTTCAATTTGAACGATTAAGAAAAATTGCTACTTTGGGACATATAAATGTGTTCCTCAGCATTTCCCCGAATGAAAATCAATGAACGTCTTGTGCATCCCGCATGTTCTTTTTTATCGAAACGCCTGATGAATATGATGACAATCATCCGTTATCATCAAATCTTACATTGAGAAAAATATTCGTACAAAGGAACGTTTTGTAGTCAGATATTTCTAAGTAAAAAATTGTAAAAAATCAGATTTTCGATTTTAAAAGAATTGTATAAAAATATACAATTTCAATATAATATATATAATTATAAATTGTAATAAATAATATTAATAAAATAAATTATAATTATATATTTAAAATTAAATCTAAATAGTAAAAACCATCTTTACTTTGTTTATTTTGCTTTGTTTATATTGCTTTGTTTACATTGAACTGTTTATTTTGTTCTGTTTACTTTACTTTATTTACATTACATAGTCATATTTGTAATTCAAGTTTTGTACAACCTTATTTGTTTATTTTGAATTTCTTTACATTGATTTGTTTATTTTGCTTGACTTGTTTATTTTGCATTGTTTGCTTTAATTTGTTTATTTTACTTTGTCTTATTTATTTTGCTTTATTTACTTTGCTTTGTTTATTTTGCTTTGATGACTTTTACTTTGATGTCTTTATTTTGATTTCATTCTTGTTTTTTTTTTAAAACAAAGTCAAATCTTTGAAAATAAAAACAAAACAATCAAAACAAGAATCAAAACAAACAACTATTTTCTTAAAAATGATAACACAAAACAAAAAAATTATTTTACTTTCTTATTTACTTTGTTTTGTTTACATGACTTTGTTTAATAATTAATATGATATTGAATATGAAATATAAATAAAATTATATAATTATTTAATATAATTATCTATATATAATTACATATTATAATAAATAATAATAATAAAATATATTATAATTATATACATAATTATATATTTTACGGTATATATGTGTTATGTAGTTATATATAAGTCTCATAAAATACGTGACCGTGCGAATTTTCTTCGACTTATTGTAGGTTTGGCGCGTGTATTACTACGATGTACACATATTTGCCATAGACAGCATCCTGGACGGAATTCATGATGCGTATACGAATGAGCCATTTTTTTATTTTGACTTCTTTCTTTTTTTATTGCAAACACAACTTGACCGCCATATTGCATTTGGAATATTTAATTCGATCGATATTATCATATACAAGTATATATAAATGCATTCAATGCACTATAGAAAAGTGAATATCCAATTTAACGTTTTTAATGTTTTGGGATTATTTCTATTGTTTTGTTTATGTTTTCAAGGTTAATAAAACAAAACATTGCAAAGGAAAAAAAGTTAATGACAAAAAAATATAAACGAAGTAAAGTACGCAGAACAAAGTAAACGATACAATGAAAATAAAGTAATGTAAACAAAGTAAAGTAAACAATGCAATGAAAACAAAGTAATGTAAACAAAACAAAGTAAACAATGCAATGATAACAAAGTAATGTAAACAAAGTAAAGTAAATAAAGCAAAGAAAACAAAACAAAGTAAACAATGCAATAAAAACAAAGTAAAGTAAACAAAACAAAAGTAGCAGAATTAAAGTAAACAATACAATGTAAACAAAGTAATGGAAACAAAGTAAAGTAAATAAAGCAATGAAAACAAAACAAAGTAAACAATGAAATGAAAACAAAGCAAAGTAAATAAAGCAAAGTAAACAAAACAAAGTAAACAATACAAAACAAATAATAAATAATAAAAACAACTATTAGAAATGTATTTTCAAAAATTCTTTTATTAAAATGGACAAACTTTTTTGCACTATTTTATGCGTCATTATTTATTACAAATTAAATTGTTACTAAACATAACTGCTAACACAAAAGGTGACAACTAGAAAACTAAATGCTTCGGGAAATGCCTTTCCTTTTTTTATTTGTACAAATGCATTCACATCTGCAAATCTGTAAAAATCGATGTTTTTAATCATGAAAGTGTCCCTTTGCATTATAACTGACGGATAAAAAAAACTAACACACACTTTAAACTCTAAAAACACGGCTCTATAAAATATATACATATCTTTTTGGATGTTCAATAACTGATTATGGATTTGAATTGAGTGCATATCTTTTGTAAAATCGCCTAAAAGGATTGTTTGAAATGCAGTTTTCAAAGAAAATTATCCCTCGATAAAATATCCGAATATGTATCCAGGATAAATGCTATATTATTTATATATCCAAAATATTTTCTAAGATATATAAAAAAAAACAAAATTATTATTATTATTATTATTATTATTTTTTATTGATTTTGATTATACAATTTATTTGAATATTTTGTTTAAACAATTTGGAAATATGTATATATTGTATATATGGAAATATATATAATATATATTTTATATATATATCTAAAAATATATTTTGTTTACATAATTTGAGTACATCTTGAGTACAATTTGTTTACATATTTTGAATCACTTTGTTCATACTTTTATAATTGGATTTGATTCGAGGAGAAGAGATGAACATTGGCGGTGATTTACATTTGTTATCAAAACTTCGATTACTATGAAAATCCAAATACACGAAGCGAATGTTATTTGGAAATTACATAATCACAATGGGGAATTTAACTCCATAGCTTTCCCATATGAATATCTTCAGATATATAGTCAATAATATTGGTGACATTATCTGCATTGACACTGGCCAAATGTTAAATTGAGATGCACTCAGTGTAATCGCAAGGATGCCATTTTAATTCCAAAATTCCTAAGGTAATTCAACTTTACATTTAACGACTTAATTCTTAATTAATACAAAAAATCACCATTTCAACGTCAAAAATATGAAAAATATGAAAACCATAAACTAACTGATTTGTATGCAGAATTAAATTAAACAATACAATGTAAACAAAGCAAATTAAATGAAGCAAAGTAAACAAAACAAAATAAACAATGCCATGAAAACAAAGTAATATAAACAAAACAAAGTAAGTAAAAAAATAAAAAATGCAATGAAAACAAAGCAAAGTAAACCAAAAAGAAATAGCATAATTAAAGTAAACAATACAATGTAAACAAAGCAAATTAAATAAAGCAAAGTAAGCAAAACAAAGTAAATAAGACAATGAAAACAAAGTAAAGTAAACAAAACAAAAGTAGTAGAATTAAAGTAAACAATCCAATGTAAACAAAGCGAAGTAAATAAAACAACATAAACAAAACAAAGTAAATAAGGCAATGAAAACAAAGCGAAGTAAATAAAGCAAAGTAAACAAAACAAAGTAAATAAGGCAATGAAAACAAAGCGAAGTAAACAAAACTAAAGTAGCAGAATTAAAGTAAACAATAAAATGTAAACAAAGTAATGTAAACAAAGTAAAGTAAATAAAGCAATGAAAACAAACCAAAGTAAATAATGAAATGAAAATAAAGCAAAGTAAATAAAGCAAAGTAAAAAAAACAAAGTAAAGAATATAATACAAATAATAAATAAAAAAAACAACTATTAGAAACGTATTTTCAAAAATTCTTTTATTAAAGTGGACACACAGTTTTGCACTAAAATTTCTAAAATAATTCAACTTCACATTTAATAACTGAATTAGCAATTAATAAAAAAATCCCCATTTCAACGTCAATAATGTGTTGACCAATGGAATGATTATTATAAGATTCAATATGATGATTTGACTGAGTAAAATTTAAATTATGTTCAAATGTTGTTGAATGCAATTTGTCGGTTCTTAAATGAAAAATATGAAAATCCGCAACTAACTGATTTTGTATGCAAACATTTGAACCTTTCAAGAATTAAACAATCATCCGATTTATAACGTGGCATTAGCATTTGAGATTTTCACCACGGCTTTTGGCCCAAGTATGCACTTAGAGTATAATGACTGACTTTCCATAATTGAATCATGCAACGCGAAAAATACACAGTTTAAATAAAAGACTTTGCCAGCTTTTTTTCAACATTTTTGCCCGAATTATTTTATTTCCGTAGCAAACTGTAATATATGTTGTGAATATATTTTTTAATATATTTTTCATATATTTTTAATATATTCGCAATATTTTTTTTGTTTTTTATAAAAAATATATAAAACAATAAAAAAATTATATATCAAATATAAAAAATATATATATTTTATATATAAATTATATATTTTGCTAAATACATATTCTTTCATGATAAATAAGATAGTAAAATGAAACTTTCATTTTCATGTAAAACAGTTAATACAAAGTTGAAAGAACAAAAATATTGAAACATTTCGATTGGCTTTCATCGAGTAATTTAATTTTTGCAGTAAAAAAGTTGTGTGACTTTATGTTTCATTGCGAAAACAGTAAATTTTATGATATTTTGTAATAAAAAAGATATAATACTTTACGTACAAAAATGATAAAATACATTTTATTTAAAATGTGTGCATATATACATGTATATATATATATATATTTCTGTTGTACGATTAAATACGCAAGTAAGCATGTGCCATTTAATGATGTTAAGATTCCACTTTTCTTACGGAAGCGAAAGTCGTAGCAGAACAAATGATTGTCTTCTTACTTCGAAAGACACATTACGGCATTGTTCAGACGAATTTAAGGATATTCAAATGATATAAGTAAGCAGTCATTTAAGTTGATTATTAAAACACGGAAATAAAGTCGACATAAAGGACAACGACTTGAGTTCTTAAATTTCCTTCTTTTTTATTGTCATTTGTAATTGAGATTATAAAAATGTTACTTCTGAACAATTTCTATTATTTCTGGTTATATCGTATAATTTGTAAAACGGGAAGGAGGTTTAAATGAGGTTTAGACGAGGTTTAGAGAAGTTTGAAGATAGGGTTAAAAGTTTAGGTTGAAAAAGAAAAGTTTAATGGAGGTTTAAAAGTTAATGAAAAGAGGTTGAAAAAAGGTTTAAAAGAGGTTTTAAATTGGTTTAAAAGAGGTCGAAAATAGGCTGATGAATTTAGGTTATAAAAGTAAAGTCGAGAAGAACTTCAAAGAGGTTCAATCGAGGTTGAAAATAGGTTTAAGACTGTAGGTTGAAAGAAGGTTCGAATGAGGTTGAAAATAGGTTTAAAACTGTAGGTTGAAAGAAGGTTTGAATGAGGTTGAAAATAGATTTAAAACTGTAGGTTGAAAAGAGGTTCAAAAGAGGTTCAAAATAGGTTTAAAACTGTTTCATCTATTTTTCATAGCAAACGGAAAAAATGATAAAAAGGCATAAGATGTTAGATTATAAAATAAAGGTTGATAAACAGAGGTTCAAATAAAGTTGAAAAATGGTTGAAAGGAGGTTGGAAGTATTTAAAAAATGGAGGTTTAAAAAAAGGTGAAAAAAGGTTAAAAATTAGGTTGTAAAAGAAAGGTTGAAAACAGGATAAAAATAGGTTTAAATGAGGTTGAAAATGGTTGAAAGAAGGTTGAAAATAATTTAAAAAACTAAAGGTTCAAACAAGGGGGAAAATAGGTTGAAAAAAAATAAAAAGAGGTTCAATAACTTTTCAAAGATAGCCAAAATAGGTTGAAAAGAGAATGAAATGAGGTTCAAATGAGGTTGAAAAGACGTTAAACTGACGTTGAAAGAATTTTTTAAAAATTTAAGTTCATGGGTTGTTTAAATAAGGTTGAAAAGAGGTTAAAAAGTTGTTTAAATAAGACTGAAAAATTTAAATTATTAAACTAAGTCTGTAAAATGTTAATAAAAAATGAATAAATAAGTTTCATATTTTTGAAACAAAATTGTATTATTATCATCTATTATTATAATAATAAATGATAGAAAACATTCCAACGTTAAGTTTAACTTTATTGCATTATTATATTTTATTACAAACATAAAATACAAGCATTTTTTAATAAAATGTTTCAATTTAAAATACATAAAATAAACTCATAAAATAATATACGCAAAGGAAAATTAAGACATCGCTTTTTCTTATTTGTTGATGTTCAAAATAAATAAATATTTTTCGTGTAATTTGTTTAATTTTGATTTTTTTGTTGACGAAAAAAAAAGAAATTTAATACCCATTTTTCATTACATCAGATATCTCGACTTTTATAATACACCAGAATCACTTTGTACATTGACAAAAGTCGCACCGACATTTCATCTTATATTCTCATATAACATTGCGCTTATTGTAAGAACTTTAAAAGTGCAACGAAATACTGACAAATCATTATATTCAGTCATTTTTTAAATTTTTGAACTAAAATTAAATTTTA
>JABFPJ010005897.1:0-11605 GCA_022817425.1 Gryon sp. ZL-2020
TTATTTATTTATTTATTTTTTTTTTTTTTTTTTTTTTTGCTGAAAAGACAAATTTTTTTGCGAAAACGATTTTTAGTTTTGACTATTTTTTTTAGTATAAGAAAAAACGTCTCGGATCAAAAAAAAAACATTTCTTGGTTGAAGGCAATCGTTTTTAAGAGTGTTTACATTGTTTAACTCAATTTCTGTTAAAGCATAGTGAAGCGTTACTAAATTGCTAAGTCACTATAACGGATAATTCTGTTACATTGGTTTTCTACACTGGCATCAGTATAATTTAAATTTACATTACTTTTTACACTTTATACTACTTTAGCAAGTTATATAATTTATGGTGTATAAGTATAAAATTACAAAACAGAAGGCCTATTTTTACATATTTCATTGGTTTTTTTTATAAACTATAATACATCAATTGTATTTAGTTTACAAAAACAACACACATTCCACAACATTTTGGAAATTTACAGAAGAAATGTTACAGATTAAATGTAAAATTACATTCAATCCTAGTAAAATTACTTTTTTAATGTAAATTTACAGCAATTGACGAAGGTTACTTGTTGCCATCGACAGTCGGTGTAGTTTTACAATCTATTTTTGGTTTAAGTGTACGAAATCATAGTTATACTTATTAAATTTCACGAAAATTGTCCTCAGTACAAAATAGTAAATTTAGTTGAATTCAACAAATCACACGCTCATAAACTTTTATAATTGACTTTCTTTTGACTACTGACTTTCTACCTAACTTAAAAATGTCAATACATATAAAATCCTAAGACACAGAAAAAATTGTTACATGTTGAAATTATACTAGAAAAACGGTTATATACTTTGAAAATTAAAGTTTTTATATTTTTTATCAATTCAAATTTTGCACGGAAATAGCTGATTAAAAATAATTGATATAAAATAATGAAAAATAAGTAAATACGATTAGCAAAGTTTACTTTTTGACTTAGTAAAATAATTTTAAGGTTCTAAAAAAACTCCCTCTCTGAGTTATGAACTCGGTACTTGTGCGTGAAATATACTTTCGTAATATTTCAAAATATTTACAACGAGACTTAGAAAACATTGATCAAAATTTTGTAAAAATTACTACTAATTTAGTAAAAATGCATACAAAATAACACTATCGTCACAGATTTAATCAAACGCATAGTAATTTTTAATCAATTATTTCCTTCTTTGAAAAAAGTATACAATTTCTGGACAAATTTTTTCAGCAAAAATGAAATTTACACATTTACTTTTGCACTTGTTCAAAATCTCGATCCTAATTTGTTATCTTCCGACATACAGTTTTTGCTCATTCCATTATTAATAGTAGTTGAATAAACCCAATGATGAGTAGTACATTATTAAACCTATTTTTAAAAGCCATTGTTTGACTTTTAAATAAATAACTGACTAACATCGATCTGAGAGAAGAAGAAAGACTCGTAGAAATGTTTGGCGCGTATATAATGAAGCGATTCCTGTTTCATTGTCTTGCACAGCTGAATCCGGGGACCGGGGGACTTTCGCTTAGTCGCGCGCACCAAAGAAAATGAATATCAAGCGAGCGAGTCGAGCCGTCTCGCAAAGCACAGCCGGTTCGGTCCATTCATATCCTCGAAGACAGTGTCTCGCGGCTGCCAGCCAGACCACGCGAAACCGTTATAGCTAATATGGACGCGTGCGCGGGCGTACGAGAGAGCTTCACCAGTGCGCGAGTATATTACAGTTGACTTCAGTTGATGTTCACTTTTGCAGACACTTCTCTCACCAACAAATACTTGATTCATTAACATCACAATCATTTTATCCAAATCATTCTGTACATTATGTATCATTACTTTTTGCATTGACAATCTTTTGTTATTTTTGTTTATAAAACTTTTAAACATTCGTTTAAAGTAGACAAACCAAGAAAATAAAGTAAAGTAAATAATGCAATATAAACAAAATATTGTAAACAAATAAATTTATTGTAAATAAATAATGCAGTGTAAACAAAATAATGTAAATAAAAAAAAGTAAGCAAATAAAGTAAATAAGGTACAAAGTAAAAAAAACAAATGAATCTACACAAAATAAACATTTTTCTTTCGTTTGAAGTAAACAAATAAAGTAAATAAAGTACAAAATAAACAAAACAAAGGAATCCACACAAAACAAACCGTTTTATTTCAATTGAAGTAAACAAAGCGAACTAAATAAAACAAAATAAATAATGAAATGTAAACAAAAAAGTAAATAATACAATGTAAACAAAATTATGTACACAAATTAAGTAAATAAAACAAAGGAATCCACACAAAATGAGCAAATTCAAGAGGCTGGTTTTACTATGTAGACAGACCATCTCTCAATTTTGCTTGGTGTAATTTTATGAAAAATATAAAGAATCAAATTTTAACTGAATTATATACTTTTTTCTTCATTTTGCAAAACATGTAAGCAATCATTAAAAAAATTGTACTATATTAATTTTTAACATTTGGAATAATTAAAGTAATTTATTATTAAACACATAAATTACAGTTGTAATGCGTATTATGATAAATGCGATGTACTGATTTCCGTACGATAAAAATTTCGCACAAAAATGTTGATTGCAAAAATCTCGATGCAGATCTCAGTTATGCACAAAATGTTTGCCTCGCGTTTGTACTTTTTTTTCGTTACATGAGAATATAACAAATTTGTGTTGTTGAAAATTGCAGAATGGGGCATCAATATATCCCAAGATCGGCTCTTTCTCTCCGAGCAGAACCTGGGAATCGTTCACGCGCATCGACTGTTAAAGGTCGTCTTAAGGAAAATATCTTAAGCGCATTTTGTCGTTATCTCGGCGTGTCTTTTGTGCACGCGGGATACGACAAAAACGGCTTATTTAACTGTTAATAAATTATTAACGAATGATCCAATGCGACCGACAATTAGTATGCTAATTGAATGGTAATAAGAAATTATTCGGCATGTAATGCATGTGCGTTCAGAATTGCTCGGTTTATTCATTGATAACGTATTTACTGTTACATTCATTTATGTAAGGGATAAGACAAAGATTTACAAAGTATGATAATAAAATTTTGCGATTCGTTGAGGTTTTCTTTCTTATGCAAAATAATGTTTTAAAATATCATCGAATAACAAAATTTGTGTTAATGTGTGTAATTAATATATGTGTATGAAAATAAAGATAATTATCTTTAAATTTTTTATTAATTATAAATTTTAAATTTAATTTTAATTTTAAATTTATTATTTATTATTAATGTTTAAAGATTTAAATCTTTGAACATTAATAAATAAAATAAATTTTAAAAAATAAATTGTTAAGTTTTCTGATTATTGGAATTAAATATTTTTCATTTACAAAAAATTGCAAACACTTTTTGTTTAACAATTTTTTATATCGAAATGATTTAAATAAATATTCTGAAAAATAAAAATATTAGCCTACAAAAGTTCCCATTCATTTTATTCTCTTCGGATATTAATTTGAAGTTACTGTTATGATTCAACATCTGTACAGTACAACAAATAAACACACAAAGATAATGGTTTAAAAATTAAGTGATAAATCACAATTAATGCTCGAAGCTAAATGAAACATAAAGTGATTTCAAGTGCGAGAATAGCGCCGAACGCCAGCACTCACACAAACAGACACACGTTCAATTCTATTAATTATAACAACGAATAATATTCCGAGAGAAAGAAAGACCAAGTTTAACCGTGAGAAAGTGCATTCTCTGTTCGAGGAGTTACGCCTACCCGCGAAAGCCGGTGTACCATGTTTTGTATATATATATATATATATATATATATATATATGTGAAACGTCACTCAGAGTTGTTGGATAAAGCGCTTAGATGGATGGGTCTCGGCTAATTACGCGAATGTGATTCCTCTCGTCTTACCCGCAGATTTATTTCTTCGTCTGCGATTGAATTAACAATGCAGCCGTTTAGTCCTCAGCTTTCGACGTTCTTGCCAATTATATTTACACAAACACACGTAACAATTAATGCGCTGATAATGATGAACGCACACGCGCATTTGTAGATTCATATCTTGTCTATTTTATCCAATTACGGACGTTTTATAATTGAATTAAATAAAATATACACAAACGTGTATACATTAGTTTATGAATTTCATGCTTAATTGCGCTAACTTTTTTCGTTGATAACTCAATTAATATAAATTGCAGAATTAATTTGTCACTTACTTAATTAAAACTAATTATCGTTTATACAAATTTTATTACGGATTACGGAAGTCGAAGTTTCTTATGTCAAAGTTTAATGAATTTCATAAAGAGACGAAAATAGAAAGAAATGTTGTTTAAAAATTTAATTTTGAGTTGGGAGAAAAATTGCAGGGTAAACAAAATAATGTAAACAAATAAATTAAATAAAGTGCAAAGTAAACAAAACAAAGGAATCCATACAAAGTAAACAGTTTTCTTTCGATCAAAGTAAACAAAGCGGAGTAAATAATGCAATGTAAACAAAAGAATGTAAACAAATAAAGTAAACAATGCAGTGTAAACAAACAAAGTATACAAATTAAGTAAATAAAGTAAAAAGTAAATAAAAAAGTAAATCACACAATATAAACAAAATAATGTAAACAAATCCATTCTTAAAATGCAAAGCTCTTTTTCAAGTTGCAATTATAGTTACTTTATATAACGTAGTGGCACCGAGTTATTAGTTTAAATATATACTAATTTAAATAATTTTAATTAATTATTTATGCTTAATAATTTAATTACTGCAAAATTCAAAATTCATTTAACATTTTTTTCTAAAATTGTATTTTATTTTAAATTTAAGCAATCAATTTGCATTTACTTATATTAGTTGAGTTGGGAGAAAAATTGTAATTTCGACTAATAATAAGATTGCAAAAGAAAAAGAGCGGATAAAAAAGTGGAAACAAGTGAGCTTTACAAAGATGATGAAATGCGGGATCGCAGAATTCGTGTCTCCCGTTGAGCAAAATTACGAGCGCAGAGAGCCCCCGCGGATATTCGACTAGCCAAATACACAAGCAAACGTATAATATAATATATGAACCGTTCGTGCCGCTTAAAAGCGTCTCATGTTCTGATCGAAGCCTACTTGTTATTGACTACGCTTGAATGCGTTAGAAATAAAGCGACTGAGTTAATTTGAGTACGTCCGATTTAAGTATAGAAAATTACGGATTATCATTCTACTTCATATATGTTATTGCTAAACTTATTGCTGCTAGTTAGATGACGAAGCACTTTAATTATGCTATTGAAATTCAATTCTCGTTTCTTTATTCATGTATGTATGGCAAAGTATCGATAATAACTGTTGCAAAAATCATTTTGCAAAAGTTAATGTTTGTTTTAGTTACATTTAAATGTACAATTTATATGATTTAACAACTTTAGTAATAATATTAGTTACTAATAAGTACTTTGTAATATTAAATTTACAAAATATAGTGATAATATTAGCTAATTTAAGTGCTTTGTAATAAGTATTCTCTCTTTAAACATAATTAATATTTAAAAATCAAATATTAATTGCAATTAATCGTTCACTACTTTGTAATTATATTTTGAAATAATAGTTATTATTTTGTAACAAAATTAATAATTATATACTAAAATATTATGAAACTAATAATTAAATTAGTATTATGCGAAAGACATAAAAAGAAATATTCAGCTAATATTTTGTACATAAGAGGACTTAAAGTATAGTGTCATGATGATGTTCTCTAATCGCACCAGCTCCAAGATGACGGATCAAAAACTAATAAGAGGATTGTGTGCTACTTGTGTAACCTTTTCTTTTGCTTAAAGTATGCTTTTACATGCGACGGATCAGGTACAATCTCACAATAAACGTGTGTTAAAAAAATTTAAAATGCGTGGGACGTTGAGATTAAATATATTTGGTTTGTAATTAAACTCAAAGTTATTCAGTGAGATTAGCCAATTATGTTAATTTTTCGCAATCTGTGTTTTCTTATTGAATATATAATAATGCGTTTATGATAAATTTTGGAATTTTACATTAATGAAATTGCTTTTAATTATTTTGTAATAAAAGTATTTGAACATTGTTTTTAGAAGCATATCAAATCAAATCAGCAAAAATACTTTTATGCACATATTTGCTAGATTAGTATTTAACAAGAAAAAAAATTATTTATACTTATTTTTTACATTATTACATACATTTTACATTATTGTTAAAAACATTATTTTTTTATTTTTATCATTACACATTTAAATATCTTTCATATTTGTCATATTTGCTTTGTAATAAATTAGGTTATTTTCGTCTGACTAAAATACAAGATTAATTTTATTGTCATTTTAGATATTTAAATAATTTAATATAATTTTTCTCTTTGTATAGTAATTCTGAAATTCATATCGCCTTTCGCTATTTAATAAATTTTACTATAATTTTTGCAATAATTTATCAAAACAACATCAATAAAACTGTATCAATTTTAAACTTATAAAGACGGTCTTTGTTTATTTTACTCCGTTTAAATTTGTTAAGCAATATTATTATTGCTTATTAATTATCATCAAGATAAACGTAAAATACCCATGAATGAGTAGAAATAGAGCTGTAAAAGATGGAGCGTGTAAAATTGGCGAGCTTTAGGAGCGAGTTGCGCGCAACGGGACGTCGCTAGTTGTTGGTGGTTTTCACGAATGGGCGGCTAATGGCACGGAGAGGCGGGCTTGTCGAGCCACAAAATTAGTAACCACAAATCAACGGCAAAGCGGCGCGCTCGCGCTTGCGCCGCTTTTCCGCGTTTCTGGGCTCTCGTGCGGGGGTTCCCCGTTTATTGTCCGCCGGCTTTTTTGCCACCGCCTTCCACGCGCAAAATCGACGTAATTCCAAAGATGTTTATCGATCGATGGACCAAGGCCTTCTGTTCTCCTTCTTCGTCTTCGATTTTCTTTGTTACTTGGCGAATAAAAGGGAAGGCCACAAAACAAGAAGAAGAAGAAGAAGACGAAGAAGATGAAAACCAAAAAAAAAGGAAAAAAAAAGAACGAGGGATACAGTTATCGTTATTGCACCCATATACGTGGCGAGAATTTTCAGCGCGGCTGTAAATACTTGATTGCGTGCCTAGATTTATCGAGATTCGCCGTCAGTTTGATGCGTTTCAGATGCGAAAAATTGCTGATGCCACGATAAACGATGCAAGCTGAGTGACCGTAACCGGAGAGAAACGCGGCTTAAGTTTCGCCGTTCAATTTTGTTCGAGGTTTTTACGGCCGTGCAATTTTGTGGCCTTTGATTTTCGTCTTTTGTCTCATCTTCCAAACGCGATTCCTATAAATATTTTCCTTATCAAATGTATCATACTTCTAGTGCTCTAAACAAAATTATCATAAAAAATAAATAGTTACACAAGGACGAAAATATATTTACAAATATATTTTCGACAAAAGTTTAGATAACAATATATATGATGCGTATATTTTGTGTATATATTTATAAAAAAATATATAAAAAAATTACAACAAATTTATATATTAAATATTTATTATATATCCCTAGTAAAGCGAATAATATATTGCGAATATATCGTTAATTTATTCTGAATATATTTTTTCAATAAATATATATGCTTAATATATACATAATATATTCTTATTATATTCTTAATAGATTTTCAATATATTTTTAGTATATTCTGAATATATTCATAATATATTTTTAATATATTTAAGAAATGCTCCAATTTAAAAAACAATATATATAGTACTTTCTTTCCTGTTTCAAATTATCTTAACAAAAATGAAAAACATAAATTCTGAATTAAAAAAAATGCATTAAATTACAAATAAAATAAAGAATATAAATAAACAATATAAAATTTCTTTTCTCCATTTCATATATGAAACCGTAGATTATTTTTGAACTTATCAGATTGAAAATCTATGTACTTTATTAATATAAGACATACTTCTTGTTCAATATGATATTTCGTGAGTATACTTTGAATGAAAAAAATGTTTAGCTATTGACATAAATACTCAGAATATAACTCACGTAACTGCAATAAAAACGTGTTAAGAAAACTCAATAATTATATAGTCACATTGGATATACTGTATACGAACTTATAAATAATGTACAATAACAACAAGATATTAATTTTCACTGATCAATAATCTATCGATAACAAGAGAAAAAAGTTGAACGCGAGAATGTTGTTCGATGTTTCTAACGACGAGAGAGTCAACGCAGAGATACATAACTGATAAAAGTATAAGTGCTACTGAAAACGTGTAATCACAGATCTGTCAATTTCACATTGATTCTTTCAAATAAAAGATTGCAATCCGGTTAATTGCATGTCAATAAATTTATTACGTCCATGCAATTACAATTAATTAATATTCTTATAATTAAATGGATAAATGATTATTTTGTGTATACATCTTAGAAGAGAATTTTATTTCACAAATAAAAGACAGCAAAGAAAGCAATATATAACAAAGTATGAAATTATAATACTTCACTTCATTTCAAAATAATAATAATAAATAAAATAAAATAGTAATCAAATTGTTTATATCATTTATAACCTTTTATAATAAGGTACTATTTTACTTAATGTGTAAGACAAGGATATACATATGGTTTTTGAATATGTGTTCGCAAAGTCGTTCGCAAAATTGTTGTAAGAGTTTCCGAACACGCATTTCACTTTTTCGCCAACAATACAATTTTTTCTATTGTTGAGGTTACTTTCCGAAAACGCCATTAATGTATAAGATAAGGAAATACATACTTTGCAAAATTTAAATGACGATTTTACGAGTCAGCCTTTATGTTAGTGCGTGTGATCACAACAATTGAATTAGTAAACATAACCTAAATCGCTAGTTCTAGTAAAGAGCGTCACATTAATTTACACTGGATTATGAAAATAGATGAGTTAAATTCATATAAAAATATGGATCAATAAATAGTGAAGTATCAAATAAAACAAAATAACATAACCTATATTACTAGATTGATTTCGAAGTCACGCAGCGTTTTTTCGATTTTAGCATTGAAAATCATGTTGATCTAACACAGACAAGATTATATTAAATAATATGCTGGATGTAATTTAAATATAATTTTAGCATAACAGAAATATGTAATTTCTTAAATAATGTAAGTAATAATTAGTTTCTGATTTATCCTAACAAATAATTATGCTATAATGGTGTATTTTTTTGATTTCCAGTGTTCTTTGTTCAACATTATTGACTTATCAGAATGAATTGTAGAAGTAATAATACAATTCTTTACACTTTTATCTCGATATCTAGTTGAGTAACAGCAAAAAAGGGATCAAAGATCTTTAAAGAACAAATTAATAGAAATATTGAACACCGTAGATCCATTTAAGTAATCGAATAAAAAAATGCAAAACACGAAGTGATTTGTTATTTGAGCAGAAACGACACATCAATAATGATATAGGGATAAAGCGATTGAGCGGACACAATGAGAAAATGATGTTTCACGGATGGGTCCATAGATATAAAGATTAACCTGCTACTCGTCGATGGCGATGGGTATTTGTCACACAGAGCCAACAAGCTTTCGAGCCACCTATAGTCATAATACTAATCGCGCTATCTCGTCTATCGACTTAAATCCAATTCCCTGCGGGCTTCCGCGGCTTGTGAGGCATCCGGTTCAGATCCTGGACGGGCTCAGCGGGGTGTCGGCATTGAGTCCTCTCGAGAATCAGGAAGGTGCTTTCGTGACATTGCGACACGTCGCTTTCGCTATCGAACGATTTAGTCTGCTACCAATTGTCAAGCAGATCACAACTAGAGATTTCTCCTCACTTGATGCATCGTCACAAGCGCACGAATAAATCATAATCATTCGCAATTGAGCATGCAAATGGTCAAATAATTTTACCTCAAACTATTCTGTTATAATACACTAATCAGGATGGTCAGCAAAAAATCAATATTAAATTCAAGGCGTTTTGAAGGTTTTTCAAGGAAAAATTTGCATTATATATAGTATAATATATATAGTATTATACATATTTTCCATATTGACTGAAAGTAATATTTTTGTAATATTTGGTAATTTTTTATATAAACTTAATTATTAAAAAATATTTAAAACAATTTTTCTTTAAAGTGATAATCAGTTTAGTTAAAACATTTTTATTATGTTTCGAAAATTACATTTTTTCAGTTTAATTTACGGTTTATTTAATGAAAACTGAAAACGGAAGCTTTAATAAATTTGTTACAAAAGTTATATTTTAAATAAGCAAAAAATGTGTTAATTTTCTTAATATATTAATTGCATTCATATTATAAAAGCTATTTCTCATAGTCACTTGGAAATGCATTCATTCATTCATTCAAACTTACATGATTTCTTAATCATTAGATGTGGCTACTGTTTCATATTTTTTTGAATAGCTATATTCATAGTCACAAGTATGAAGAACTTGTCTCGATCGAATGCTGACATGAAATGCTGATTAGAATCTAATCTCACTACAAAGATCTAAAGGAAGATTAAAATCTGATTAAAAAAGCTGATTGAGAATTTTCATTGCGTTATTTTCAGACGCCGAGACTGAAATTTCTATCATTTACTAGAAGCAACATTAATCTTCGTTAGATATTTTCGACTGTCTGCTTATGCATGAAGAACTCATGTTTTTTTTAAATGATGAGTGAAGCTACATCTTATTAGTTTTATTTTTGCAATTTAACATTTTAATTAAGATATTCCTGAATGCTAAATATTTAACTGTAAATTTACTCTAACATTTTTACATTAATTTTCCGAGTAATTAAACACATATATTGTGATTATATTGCCACTACAGTAGAACCTGTGAAGAGTCCACTATTTCCAATGTAGGTCCAATGTTGTATATTTCGTTGCAAGGTTCCCGAATAGAACATCTCCCTTTATCGACGTTGAATCCATGTGAAATCCACTATCGAATCTTGATTCAGCGTGGAATCAACGTGTATGAAAGGGTATGTTCTATTAGGGTTGTAGAGTAGGGCCAATAGAGGGCCTAACCAGGGCCATATGGATATGAAACGTCTACCCACACATTCCATGTATAGGGTTTCATTCTCTATAATGAATTTTTGAAAACATTTTTTACATAAATGTTGACTAAATTCACGTGTGCCTACTGAGGCTTAATTAGGCCAACATCAAATTTCATTAAATATACCATACCAGAAAAGCCTCGTTAAGTCCACATTGGGAATAACTAATTGGGTAATTTATTTTGTATTTATTTATTGGGTAATAGGTCAGTGTTTCAAACCAATGTGGGTCCCTCAAAAATCCAACATAGGACCATTGTTGGTCCAATCTTGGAACAAAATATGCCCAAGAAGGCCCCAGATTCAGTCAAGTATACATGGACAATATATGTTTTGACAACAAAGCTCAAAAAAGGGGCGCCACCAAAAAGGAATAATTTTAAAAATGGCGAAGTAGTTATATTAGCGAAATTAAAAAAAGCGAAATAATAAATTTACAATTAATAGAAATAATGAATTACCATACTATATAAAATGTAT
>JABFPJ010005898.1:0-11604 GCA_022817425.1 Gryon sp. ZL-2020
CATGATACTTGCCTCATGTGGGTCTAATGTGGCCCAGATCAGAAAAACTGAGAACGGGTTTTGTTAAGGCTATCCTTATCATGGCCATACGCTAGGTGTGGCATGCCTCATCAAATTTTTACTAGGGTAAGCACGTTTAAATGAAGCAATTGTAAATGGTACATATAGCACTTAGAGCACGTAAAAAAGATATTCAAGCAGCTTAAAGAACATATATATTATTTACGATAAAAGATACAGATAGTATTTTGACTACTTTGATTCGATACACAATTAATTAGATGTACTTTGAATTAGCGCAGTTTTATTTTGCGCACAAGGCACTTGGTAAACATGTAAAAGGAGTACTGGCAGATTAATGCACTAACGTTTAGGCTTCTTTAAAAGACACAAACACTATTTTGTTTACTTTGGTTCAATACACGATTAATTAAGTACACTTTGAAATGGCCCAGTTTTATTTGGCGCACGAAGCATTTGTGTGTATGTAAAAGCCATAACAGGTAAGTAATATACTAACATGTAGGTTACTTTATAAGACGCAAACACTATTTTGTTTACTTTGGTTAGATACACGATTAATTAATTACACCTTGAAATGGTATTATTCTTTTTTTATACAATCCATCCTTCTTATTATATATTTTTATGTACTTTAGAAATCCTTGTATTAAGTATTTAAAATGTATGATATATAGTTGAGATATAATTCATATTCTAATGATCTCCGAATGTGCAGTTTTGGTGAAAGTAAATTACAGCAATTTTCAAAAGTATGTAGATATACGATAAGTGCGCCCTTAGGTGTACCTGCCACTAGTTGAACGTATAACAATGGTTGAGCAAGAAATAGACACACAGACAACCATGTTTTTCTTACAAGTTTAAAAGACCTTCTGGGATTATCTTCAGAATGATTGTAGTTGCACGTGGTTTTTCATACCAATAACACCACTGAGAAAATGGAATGAAGTAAAGGAATGAAATTCGAAAATTTGTTCGCAACATATTTTTAAACGTAACCGTTTTTTTCGAAAGATACTTCTTTCAGAAATTGTCTTTTACGGACTTGCATTTATTTAAAAAAATATTTCTAATATTTACTTTGAAAATATGAATTTTCAATTCTGATTCTGGTATGTAAAGTAATACTTAAATTCATATATGAGATTAATTAATTTCTTTTCAAAAGTACATTTTTCTCGATTATTCATTTTTTCAGTTATCATTTATCAAGAGACACGGTAGTGTCTCTGGCCAAGTACAAAAAAAACGATCATTTTTGTGCGGCCAGCACTACAGTGTCTCTTTTCAGATACGAACAAACGCTGTTTTTCGACATACAAGAAAAGCAACAATAACAATAAAATTCAATTTTTTCCGTTGTAATATTGTTGCCATCATCGACCAGAAAAAAATAAAAGAAACAAATTTCAAATTGGTCCATTCGTTCTCGAGATATTAAGATCCAAAAATCGCCGTTTTTCGCGCAAATTAAGAAACGTCGTTTTCTTCTTCTTCTTCTGCTTTTTCATGTTCAGTGTCCGGACGAGTAATTGAGTAATAATCCATTCTTAAATACATTAAAGTTATATGATAACATAATTACAGTTCTCAACGGGTCGATGATGGAATCTAATGTGCTTATAAACAATGTATTGACAGTTTTTGGAATTCATATGAGACCTTAATGTAAATGAATAATAAATTTTATAAGTTAATAATAGTATATTACTGCTGAGGGCGCCACTGCGCCCGAGGCTGGTATCCTATTTTGTAGACCGAGGGAGCGGACGGTAAAGTGGAACTTACCGTCCCAGGGCATGGTTAGTTTCACTTTTGTCCGCTCCCAAGGTGCATAAAAAAATTAACTGATATAAAACCAAAAATTCAGATAAACAGAAAAGTAAAGGCCAAGTACAAAAAAATCTAAAACTTAAGAAGCAGTGACATAGTACATATTTAACTTTCTGAGTTCAAAAAATGAATCTAAAGTAACATCTAATTTTAATTTAAAATTTATTTCACTAAAATTGGAAAATAAACTTTAAAATTTAAGATATTGAAAAACATAATGATAATAATGTTTTTAGTTTTTACTAATAACTAAAATAAGTAAGTTTTACTAGGAAAATCATCAATTTGAGGAGCAAATCTACAATAAAATCTAATTTAATAACAAACATGAATTAATACATCAGTTGACTAAGAGATGCGAGATTATCTAAGGGCCGAAGTTGACCAATAAACTGAAAATTAACAAAAATAAATAATAAATAATAATAAGTGACAAAACAAAATAAAATGCAAAAATTAGTTGTTGTTAGTTTCGTTAGTTTTGTTAATCTTATTAATATTGCTAGTTTTGTTATACATATGTATATGTTATACATATGAATATAATAGTCATTATATTCTATTAATAAATATATTAATAGAATTCTTCTGTTCTATTTATTCGTTTCTATAGCTTTTGAGAAGAAAGTTTTCGAACAAATTTTTTCAGAAATAAGTATTATTCGACATACCTTATGTCCACTAATTCTTTGCTTTATAGTTTTTTTTAATAACTCCTAAGTAAACACTATGATTATGTTCGTAATATTTTTTGAAAGTAATTCAATTACTGTGATAAATTTTACTGTTATTATTGTGCCGTATAAATACAATACAGATATATTTAAATGTGAAGTTTAATAAAAAGTAATATATAATAAACAATTACAAAACTTCATTAATATAAATAAAATGTTTTCATTTACCAAAATAATATTTTATAATACTTTTTAAAATTAACTAATATATGTTTAATTATTTAAAACTTTGAAATAGGGTATTATTCAATTGCAACTCGAATTAGGTTCTTTTTCAATATAACTTTGAATTCGGTTCTTTTTCAAAGTTAGATCGAATTCGGTTGTTTTTCATCGCAAATTTGAGTTAAGATTTTTCTCAACCAAAATATGAATTAGGTTCTTTTTCAGCGCATATATGAATTAAGATCTTTTTCAGCACAAATTTGAGTTGAGATCTTTTTCAAAACTAATCTGAATAAAGACGTTATTCGGCCGGAGCGTCGATAATTCTATCTAGGCATGCTTACATAGGACTGAGTTGTATTTGTTAGTAGGGATAAGAGTCTCATATGGTTAGCCCATAAAACCCTATAATACATGTATAAAACTCTACACAATTGATAAGTAAGCGCTTCATATCCTTATTGGAACTCAATATGGCCCTTGTTGGGTCCTATATTGGCACTAATTTCTAACCTTCCAACAAAATATACAACAATAGCCCAATCCTGGCTTAGCTGTAACTAGGTGAACCCGGACTTTACTAAAACAGAGACTGCTTTTTAATTGGGCAAGCCTTGTTCAATTTCTACTAGGCGTAATTTGTATTATTTTTAATTTTCCCTATATTGTGATTTTGCACATAGACAATACACAGTAAAAAAAATCTCGTGCCAGTGTAAAAGTGTAAAAATTTCGGTGTAATTTTTTACACCCAAAGGTGTAAATATATCTAAAGTATGATTATGATTGGCTGTTGGTACACCGATCGGTGTACAATTAACACTTTTTAGACATTAATTTGTATTTTTACACGAAATCGTGTAAATATTTAAATATTTTTTTTACTGTGTACTTTTTAAGTTTTATAACTCAAAACTATTATCAATGTGTACAATCAAAACTTAAGTAGATCGATTTTGATATCATCTGTGAGCAAATCTTGCTTCTTCCGAGCTGAAATATTCATAAACTTGCATCGATCACCAATTCAAATGCGATTGAAAACCGAGCTTAATGGGATGCAGCGTTATAGCTGTGATCAATGTTCGATATGAAATTAAATTCTTTTAGGCTAATAACGTCAATGTATCTGATTTACTATCGATCACGTTTGGATTTTCGTAAAAGCAATATTTTGCTTAGGATTAAAATACAAATAAATTGTATGAGACAGATGCTGGTGCAAGCTATTACGTAGATCAGATCAAAGTGAATTGTTTATACCGATGGGTTTACTCCACTTGTTTGACGTCAGTTTATTATCTGGACCGACCAGCAATCGGATGCAATTCAAATTCTTCATGTCAAATTTCAATTCTATCAAAGACAAAGTTTCCCAAGTGTAATTTCATATCGATCAAGAACGTACAAGTATGATATATGAAAATGTACAGCTTGCAGCAATAATGTTATCTGATGAAGTCGCCGGATCAAGCGACGCGGCTCTAACTCCAAACTAAAATCTAATTATCCCACGAGTTCAGGTAAGACTAAGTGCTTGTGATAGTATGTAATACTGCACTTCGATACGGAATTCTGTAATCATGTCATTCTACTTGGATGCACGCCACGTGATTACATTTGAACCACAGAATCAGCCAATAGAAAAGAATTAATCGATAAATTTCTTTTCTTCAAGATTCAAGTCCTTTTTTTGACATTCGCTGATTTCTCGACTTTATTGCATTTCGCGGTCATTCTAAGGTAATGCATTTGGAGTTAATTGAGAATCTATTTTTTTTCTGAATCATCAGAAAAAAATAGTTAGGACACTATTTTAAAAATAACTCTTAAAGATAACGCCGCCTTTTCTAAAATTAGGATATCAAATGTTTTAAGTTATATTCAGAGAAATTTAACTTTTATCGGATATTTTTTGCTTCTTGGTGACATCTTATCGATTGCATTAAAAGGGTTTTACATAAAATTTGCCGTCGAACTGTTATTTTGGCAGTTGCAAATACGATAAAACCAAGTTGTGGATTGGCAAATTCATTTTTGCAATTCCAAAAGATTTAAATTTCTGAAAGTGTTAGTTCGCATATTTAGAACATTTAAATATACAAATACTACAAAAATCCTAGAATTTAAATTTTGACGTAATAGCAACTAAGGTAAGATAATCGGATTTTCAGTGAGTCGCAAATGGTTAGAAATTGCGTTAGCTGTAACTTTAATGTGATTAAATATATATAAGTACGACAATTTAAGACGAAGCTCAAATTGCGTATCGAATTACGTTGAAGTAAAATGTGATAAAAGTTTTGCAATGCAATCGATTGTTCTTTCATCTTCGATAATTCCGCGGGGACAAGACATGTTGTTGAAATTGATTGGTCGGCCGATGTTATTTCTTTGATAAACACATTTACGTAATGATCCCTCGGGGGCGTATCCTTAGATAGCGCGCAATTTCACGTAATAGCTTTGACGAAATTAGGCGAATTATGCTACTCATTGAACTATTAGGCGCAATTATTACATTACCGCAATCATAGTTACGGTCGTCGCATTCGACGAACAAAGGCACGCTAAATTTCGTTTGAAACGAGAAAATAGAGATGTTCGGTACACGATTTTTGTGGAATTCAATTTTTCGATGAACGGCATTGTACTTGGAAGGTTGTCCGAACTTTTATACTCGTTAAGAATTAGGTCATTGTGAGGGGGGTCCGTATTGAACTATAGTACAATCTTTTTCAAAACTTTCGCACAGAAAAGAAAGCATTTCTCTTCAATTTTTCTTTAAGAATTCAATTTCTTGAATTAAATTAAATTTCTTTCTTCAAGCAAAATTATGCATTGCATTTATACAGATTTATTTTCTCTTTTTCTATTAAATATTACATATTCAATTTTAAACAACAAAACATGAACGTATAAAGTTATATATAGTTTGTTATAAGAATAATTCTTATAACTCATGTAAGCAAAATCAAAGACAGTACATGAAAAATATAGATATTTATTTATCTTTTTCCAACCAACATTTATGCTCTTTATAAATCATTGGCATATTTTGTACTGGCATTGCATATATACTTAATATTTTAAAGTCGGAGATACAGATATTTTAAATATTCTTTGAAAATTAAATATGATTTTATTATCATCTTTGTTATATTTTATGATCTACTCGAACGGTAGTATGATATCTATAGACACATTATGTTACTGCATTATATTTTATAACTTCCAAAACAAATGCAGAAGCTGTATATTGCTTACATTATAATGTGACCATTTCGCAATATAATATTTGTTTACTCGTGACCAAATTTCTGATTTACGGATAGTTGAAACTTACACGAGAATTTAAGTTAACGGGAAATGTATTTGGACTCGTTGTAATGTCATTGCAACAATAATTTGACAATTCACTTTTCGTAATAATAATTTTTAAAGTTTTTTTGAAGCAGACGCAGAATTTTTTGTTTTAAGTGCAGACACAAAAAATTAATTAGAAGGAATAAAAATAATGTTCAGCGATATTCAAAGTTTTTACAGTGAATGATATTCGATAAAGCTCGTTAATACAACGTAGCGAAAAAATATGCGTTCAATTTATGTGATATGCATTTTGCTCGATGAATCTAATTAATTAATGCAAAACTAGTTCAAGTGGTCACGAGACAAGCGTCTCTCGGTAAAGGTGATAATGTGAATTGAATAATAAATTAGATTATGAAAACAGTGAACATCGGTAATAGTCGGGTGAAAAAATTGCGATAAGAAATATAGATATGAAAATCACAATGTTATGACTGTATCGTGCAAGATTCGGGTGTGTTTGATTGGTTTAAGTTAAGCAATTACCACTTTGCATTTGAATACGTTATATTAAACAATAATACAATAATAATTAGACGGGAATCGACTAGAAAAACCCAAACAAAAAAAACCTAAGCAAAAACAACGCAAACCAAAAAAAACCCAATACAAAAAAACCCAAACTAAAAAAAACAAAAAACAAGAAAACCAGCAAATTATTTATTTAAGTGTTAATTTTCATGACTTTTCCGATATTATTTTTATTGCATTATTTATTCATTCTTCATTCTTAAATTATTGATTCTTTATATTATTCACGTGTTTATTTCATTATTTATTCGTCGCATATGTGTACTTCAGCAATTATAATGAATTAGCGATAGATTGTCACTTTTGTTAGTTTTTTTTCATTATTTATTCGCCATATGTGTATTTCAGCAATTATAATGATTTAGCGATAGATTGTTAGTTTTGTTAATTGTTAATAATGATAAATCAATGATAAAAATACAAAGAAAATAAATAATTGTTCATTTTTTTGATATTGGGTTTTTTTCGGTTGGGTTTTTTTGGTTTGTGTTTTTTTGTATTGGGTTGTTTTTGTATGGGTTTTTTTGGTTTTGGGTTTTTTTAATATGAACCCTAATTAGACATTTGCAAATGGATATTATAATCATAATTTTTTAATTACATTTTCTTTTTTATCAATTTTTTAATTTTTATTAATTAATTACACACAATTATACCTCAATATCGATTGCTTTTCAAGAGTTTGTAATTAAATGTTTTTGTCATTAAATATGGTATATATTATACTGAATGTTATATTTTTTAAAAATTATTAATTACGTATTATTGTTCATTTTTGCGCTAATTTCAGAAAATTAATTATATTTCATATGATTCAATATTCGAAATATACGCTATACAAGTTTTTATCTCTATATATATATTGCATTCAAAGCATTGTTTTAATGAATTTGTCTGATGAAAAAATTAATGATACTTTTTATGATATTCATCAAATGAATTGACAAAGAAAAAAATAAAAATGGCTCATCTGGTATTGTGTTCTTTTGTAAAGAAAAGTCCTATCAAGGTCTTGTATATTGTTCTTATAATATAAATGTCACAATCTCAACGATTTTTGCTCGTGCCATTTTTAGTTAGTACTTGTTTCTTACAACTTCTCTTTAAACTTCTTACTTCTTAATACTAGAAAAGTGTAAGAATAAAAAGAAAGTATAAACATCTTCTTTGTTACTTGTCCAAAAGTTCTCGCGCGAACTGAAAGTCACGTTAACACAATGCTCATAAGTACTCAGATTTCAACTATGAAACAAGCGTAATCGTCGGAAAGAATCGTCGGCGTTCTTGCGTGTGTTATTGTTTTCATTGTAATCAAATGGTTATGATTGTTCATAATACTTGCAAGTGCGACTTTGTACTTTATATTGAATGATAAAATAACAAAAATCTTCACTTATGAGAATTATACATATTATTACAAACACTTGAAATATTAACACTTCACTTCACAATATAAGTTCACTTAATAATGTATAAAATTAAATTTTCAGTAGGCTATCGTTTATGAACGATAGCCACGTGGTAATACAGATATATATCCTCCCTATTGCCGTTATAATTCTATACATTTTTAATTCAGACTGAGGACAGTAATAGACTCTATTTTCTACTCTTTGTGACTATTTTAGGGAAAAAAAAGAAATCTCAAATGAATATTAAAATCTAGCTGATGCTCGTTTTATTGCCTCGCAACTGGCGATCGAATCGAAGGCCTTTCGAGTGAACGGAGAGGAGGCGAGACAACAAGAAAAAGGGAGGTAAAGTGGCAAAGTTAGGTTTTACGGCTGTCTCAAATTATCGTCGAGCGACGAGTGCGGAAATTTTCTTGAATTATTTCTTACCATGCGACTTTTCTAGCAATCATTTTCCAAATGTGCTTTCAACCTTTTCAACATGCTTTTCAAGTTTATAACGCTTATAAACTTAACGCAACTTCATCTATTACTCTCGATTAAAAATTTCTAATTTTACGAACAATTTTTATTAAATGAAATAAAAGAAAGATATGCTTTTCGTTAATGTTTTTAATTATAAAATAAATAACATGGAATGAAATAACTGATTAAAAATTACTGTGCATTTGATTAAATCTGTGACGGTCCTTTTTCTTTTCTGTCCTTAATAATTGATATATTTTGGCTAAAAATTGAAAAATTTTGATGAATTTTTTTAAAAGTCTCTTTGTAAATAGTATGTAAAAGTATACTTCACGCTTTTATAGTTTGAGTAACAAAACACGACATTTAGATATACTAAATGTTAACAGGTAAAATTTACTAAATGCATTGTAACCATCATGTAATGTAATAATAATGTAATAAATCATGTAAACCATCACAAATTTACTTGGATACATAATAATTTTCAATCCGTTATTTCCTTCCGTGTAATTTATATAAAAAACATGCATAATCAGTTTGTTTCATGTAAAACTGAAAGGTAAAATATAATATTTTTAATCTTAGGATAGTAATCTAACAACTTTCAAAATCCGTTGGTTAGTTGTGCTATACTGTTACCCGATAAGATTGATCCAATAAAATCTATATATATTGGCACTTGGCACACGTGGGCAAAAGTTTAAGTGGAGTTATGGCGTAACATGGCTATTGGGCTTTAATATTGAACTTAGTCTGATACTCTTATAAATAACGTAGGCGAGTTACCATATGGGAAAAGGATTTTCCAATCTCCTTAATAACAGTTTTTTCATTTTGTATGTTTATATAATAATGATTGGTTCAATTATGTATGTAATTATTTTACCATATTTAACTAGTATTCATTGATGAAGAATCTGAATAATAATAATTACATTATTTTTATTAATGCATTTTTATAATTATGCTACGTACCTTTGTCATTATACTATACGTTATTTTAATTTAACCACCAGAAATTACTACCACGGTAATACACATTTTCCACGTACCTGAAACAAAAAAAAACCAAAATGAAATACACAGTTTAAATTTGAAACGTTTTGTAGCAGTTTGTAAAACATTTGGAGGTGTCTCAAGTTTTAACACTGGACAAAAAGTCTAAGGGTTTCAAAATCAAACACTTAGACAAAATGAAACTAAAGTTACACACAGTGTAACTTTATTGATATTATTTTAAATTATACATTATTTTTGTCATTTTTTACTATAAAAACAGTAAATAAAATTTACTATACTTTTTTTTCAATTCAGTTTCGAAACTTAGCATAATTTAAACCAACATTAACGAAAAAATGAATCTTTTTACAGCATACGACAGATATTTTTTATCCTGGAATCAAATCAACCCAGAACTAACAAAATCTCAGTTAACAGAAATTTCGTCACGTGGATTTAACTGGGAGAGAATCGCATGCGAGCTTAAGCATAAAAAATGCCTTTTTCGGTTGAGATAAACGAACGAACTTAATTACTGTCCCCTTGAGAATAGCGGTCATCAGTCTTGGCAGGCGAAAAAAAACCCTATAAAGATTACCCTTCGTTGTCAGTGACGCTCCCTCACTGGATGAATTAAGTTACGATCAACGCGCCACGAGCGGCCCACGCCGGACATTGAGGAATTGCAAAACTGAAAAGCCACACAAAAACGGAACAAGATCGACAATCCTAAGGGTTTGACTACATTCTGCGGACGTCGAAAGGAATCGATAAAAGAAGAAATAAAAAAATTAGACAAAATAAACGTGTGAAAACTGAATAAATCGCGTGTCAATAAAAAGAAAATTAAAGTCAGAGAGAAAGACAAAGAGAGAGAGAGAGAAAGAGAAAGAGACAGAGAACAAATTTGTTTGTTACGATAATGAAAAATTATTTCCTTGAATGATTTTCCAAGACAAATGAAAAATTCTGCTCTTTTTTTCTATACAGAATATTTTCTATGCAGATTCTTTCTTTTAAATTGGAACAATAAGACAAGAATAGAAACTTAATATAATTACACATAAAAAAATTTTTTTGTAAATTCTTTTTCATTGTTCATCTATGTAAAAAATAATTAATTTTCTTCGCAAAGTTTTCTTATGATAAAATAACATTTCTTCATGTGAATTGGAGAAATATTATTATTCATGTCATTAAATATTAAAATGTAACGGCGTTATGACTACAACGAATAAGGACGACAAAGTAAAAAAAAAAAAAAAAAGATTATGAGTACACTTATGATACACTTTTAGTAGTTCGGATATATACGCGTTTCAAATATAACCTCGTAAGTCAATTGTTACAACAGTTTGACGATGTTATATTCGCACGGAACTATATTATAAATCTATGTCTAGACAACTTCTGTCTCTTTTCATTATAAACTTGCCGCGCGAGGTGAGCGTGAAAGATTTACCTAAAAATTGTATAAACCTGCAAATGATATATGACACTTTTTATTTTAAGAAGCGGCGTAATAAGAACGTTATAAATGTGAATACCGGAACGTGTATATACTTTGAACAGTTAAATTTATACCAGTTTGCTTAATCAGATATCAGTTTATTGAATAGTTGACAATTGGTTCACAATTTATTCCATATATTTATTTCGTACGTTAGATATATACATTACATTAATTTAAATATATATATTCCCTTAATGAAAAAATAAAAAAAATATTAGTTCGTTTTACTTAAGATACTTTGTTCCAATTGATTATTCATTATAAAAGAGTGTTTCATCTGCATTTACTTACTTTATTTAATTAAAAATATACATTAATTATGTATTTGTAATATGTATCGTGCTATATTTTGTAAGTCTATTTTCTATTTATATATATTTTATATAAATATTTTCCGTGTTGGCACATTTTCATCAAAATATATCCATATGGAAATATTCAATTGGCCCAATGTTGGGCCATTATTGGCGTAATTCGGTACGACGTTGGCAGACAACAATGGCTTGATATTGGGTAATGGTTGGGATGAAACGCCACCCCAAGGTTGATTAAC
>JABFPJ010005899.1:0-11602 GCA_022817425.1 Gryon sp. ZL-2020
ATATTGTTTAATATCATATATATTAAACAATATTACTAGTATTTATAAATAATAATGTTATTTAAAATAAATAATGACAAATAACAAATAAATGTTTTAAATGAAAAAAATAAATTAAACAGGTTTTTTTGTTGGAATATTTTGTTTATTTTCTCTCAGATAATAATTCATAAGACATAATATATATTATATATAAATAATAAAATAAAACTAAAAATAAAAAAAATATTTTTTTAATTTTAATTAATCATTTTCATTTTTCTTCTTCAAATTGGAAAACATTTTTTTTAATATTCACATTTCAAAGAAAGAAATTTTTCAATTTGAAGAAAACTGTAAATTTTTAACTGGATTTTTTCCAATTTTTCAATATGGAATTTTTTTAATTAAAAATAATTTTTTACATAAATTCTACAAATGAAAAATGAAAATTTGTGTTAATTTTTAATTTTGATGACAATGAAATTCTAATCATTAATCTGAAAAATGAAAATAAATATACTGCTTTTTTAAAGAAAACTTAATTTGACACAAAAATATGCAAAATAATTTGTCACTGCTGTTCCATAATATTTCATACTTTTTAAATATTCACTCCAAAATATGTACAACCTTTGCGTCCATTTTTCTTGTATAATTCGGAAATGAATTGCAAATGAGCGTTGTTATAGAATTATAGAATAATGAATTTGACATTTTCATGACTATTACAAAATGAACTCAGCAACTTTACAGTTGAACATTTATTTTGCAGAAGAGTGAATACATAAATATATTTTATATTTATTACACAATTTTTTTTTAATTTTAATTTTTTTTAATATTTTCATTTTTTTTTTAATTTAACATTTTTTGTTATTAATTTTTTTATTTCATTATTTCTAATAGACTTTCTACTTAAAATTATTAATATTTTGACAAAGTAAAATGTATAAATGAATTTCTAATTATATTTTCCGAGACATTTTGCAGAGAAAAATGTATTTAAAATGATAAATTTTCTTCACGTCAGAATGAAATTTTTTTCTTATTTTTTTTTATTATATTTCTTTTTATTATTAAATAAAAAGTAAAAGCAACTCATAATTCTGAAATTGAAAAACTTTTTGTATTATCTGCAAATTTGATTCGCAAAAAGATATAAAACAATCATATTTCATTACTGCTGAAATGCATTTCTTTGCAGTATTTAGTAAAAATTCTATTATAAGACAGAAATTATATTATTACAAATTAACGTCATCAGTTGAGGAGACGTTGCAACTAAAAATGCATTTCTTTTCTCTTTGTAAATGAAAGTTTCTTACTTTGAATGTACAAATGAAATTTACATTTGCTCAACACAATTAAAATGATCTTGATTACTTTTATAAACTTATTAACAAAGTGTTTTGTGAAATTGAAAGAATTAATCAAACACAATTTTAACTTAAATTCGAATTTAAATGAATTAATTAATTGAATTAAATTTAATTCAATTATTCATGTTTTGTTAGTTATATTGAATTTTATTTCTCTTTTATTAAAAAAAAAAAAAAAAAAAAAAAAAAAAAAAGTGAAATAGAACTTTTGGTCGAATTAATGATTTTCCTTGGGCTCGAAACTACGTGAAATTAAAACATTTAGAAGAATTATGTTCTTCTTTGTATTTGCGACGAGACTTTTGTGTCGCATTTATTGCGAACCTTAATCAGAACTATTATTGAAAAAAAATGCCTGGAATTCGGGCAAAAAGGTGGATGTAATTTTTGTAAAATTGTAATTTTCCATTAAACTTATGAAATTCCGTACAATTGAAAGAATTATATATAATTTTATATATATATAAAATTATAGAAAAAAGTCAGAAAGAAAACTCATTTTTTAAAGTCTGCAACAATTTACGAAGACAAATGGAATTTATAAATCATTTCAAAATTTTGAAGAAAAAAAAAAGGTGGAGGAAAAAAGTTAATTCATCATGATATATTACAATATTTTTACCGAACAAAGTTAAGTTTTAATTGAAGAAAGAAAGTAGGAAGAAAATATAGATATTCTTGAGCGGAATAAAGTATTTTGCTAAGAGAAAAGTTTTCGCGAGTTATATTCAAGATATGTATCTATGTATGCGCCAAAAAAAAGTGAGTTTTTTTTTTTTTGGTTACACTGCGACATACAAAATATTTGCGATAATCAACCTAATTTCAACCTTATTTTAACGTTGTTACAACGTTTTGAATTTTTAATGTAGGCAAATTATTATCAGCTGGAAGAAAATATATATATTATATTTTATGTCAGATTAAATATGATTTGAACTACTTAAATTTAAATATTGTTTGAATTGTGAATTCTTAAAGGCAAGAGAACACTTAGAATAGACTAAGAAATAGTCAAATTGAGTATTTATATAGTTAAAAAAAGTATTTTTAATTTGCATTGATTATTTTGATTTGTTTACTTTGTTTTTATTTATAATTCTTTGTTTACATGACATTGTTTACTTTAGTTTGTTTATTTTGTTTAATTATTTTGGTTTTTTTACTTTCGTTTATTTATTTTGCTTTATTTACTTTGATTTCTTTGATTATTTTGATTTGTTTACTTTGTTTTGTTTACTTTGGTTTGCTTATTTTGCTTTATTTACTTTTGTCGTTTACATTACTTTGTTCACTTTGTTTTGTTTACTTTGGATTGTTTATTTTGGTTTATTTACTTTTGTTGTTTACATAACTTTATTCGTTTGGTTTTGTTTATTTTACTTTGTTTACTATTTTTTTCATTTACATTGTTTACTTTGATGAATGTCATGTTTTCAGAACATAGATTAAAAAGATAATCATTGACAAACATTTAACCCCAATTCATATTTTCATAATCAAGTTTCCAAAACAGTTTTTTAGCAAGTCTACAAAAAACCGAGGTAAACATGTCGACTTTGAACAAAAATCAAGGGGATTTTTGGCTCTCGATTTGTAGAAAATCGAAAATGGAAATATGTGGTTTATTTGAATAACGGAACAAACATTGCAGCGGCATTATAATACATAACAACATATTGCAATATGTTACAAAATCGTATTTCCAAAACGAACGTCTGAACAATGCATCAGCAGACATTTTCGATTTATAAATCATCTTGTCATAAAAAAAAAAGATCGCTATTCGTTACAAAGTAATTGTTCACGTGACAGAACAAGAAAATAATGTTCGGTCATATAATTCCGAGAACCCGGGCTCGTTATCTATATATTTAGCAGATTTTTATCCCGGAGGAACGGAAGGGCTCCACCTCGCACCATCATTTTCACTACTTCATAAATCTTTTATTTAAAAATATGGAAATAAGAGTAAACTGTCACAGTAAGAGCAATAAAGAAATTCAGATGGCAAATTCTTATATCTGAGATAAATTTTGTCATTGAAAAATGTTGTTTTGTGATAAATAAAATTTGCATATTTCAAAGTAGAGGACAATATAAAATGACCTTTATTTTATTTGATTGAAGAAAGGTGACATTCATACTGTTGTATAAAAGATAATTCTCCTTGTTTACATTAGTTTGTTTATATTACATTGTTTACGTTGTTTCAGTTACTTTATTTTATTTACTTTGCCTTATTTACTTTGCTTTGTTTACATTACCATGTTTACTTTTGCTTTGTTTAGCTTGCTTTATTTACATTTAATTGTTTACATGATTTTGTTTACTTTGCTGTATTTACTTTCATTGTTTACGTTACTTTGTTTATATTGCTTTGTTTACATTGCTTTGTTTATATTAGATTGTTTATACTGCTTTATTTACATTGAATTGTTTACACGACTTTGTTTACTTTACATTGTTTACATTACTTTGTTTACATGACTCTGTTTACATGACTTTGTTTACATTTCTTTGTTTACTTTTGCTTTGTTTAGCTTGCTTTATTTACATTTAATTGTTTACACGATTTTGTTTACTTTGCTGTATTTACTTTCATTGTTTACGTTACTTTTTTATATTGCTTTGTTTATATTGCTTTGTTTACATTACTTTGTTTACATCACTTTGCTTATATTAGTTTGTTTATACTGCTTTATTTACATTGAATTGTTTACACGACTTTGTTTACTTTACATTGTTTACATTACTTTGTTTACATAACTCTGTTTACATTACTTTGTTTACATTTCTTTGTTTACATTACATTGTTTATTTTGTTTTGTTTACATTATTTTGTTTACATTGCACTGCGACATTTTGACAGTAGAAAAAATGTGCAAAACAAGTTTTTTTTCACATTTCAAAAGTTTCTTTTTTTCTTCAATACATCTTCTTGGCACAATATCTTTTATTCAAATCTTGATAAATAAAAATGTGTACATTTTTCAGCGGATCGTCGAGTCACCAATTGTCAGCAACTGCTTTGCTAGGCAGTCCAGATGGATCGCGCTATCCTCTTGACGTTTATGAATTTGCTGAAGAAGACTATCAATACCAAATCGGTCACGGTCATGGACGTCGACGAAGCGTGCGTAGTATCAGCATATGGGAATGCTTGAGGGGTTGCAGACAACGACTCGATCAACAATTAGCTAGAAAACGGGTATGTTTCATTAAATCTACAAATTTAATCGAAAATAGGAAAAAAGGTTTTACTATAAAAAATAGTCAAAAATTCATATTAGAAATTTTTAATATTTCATACAAGATTTTTATTTATTTTTTAATTTTATTTTTTGTTGGAGGTGATAAAATGATAAAAAATAATAAAATTCAGTTATAGCGCCATCTCCTGTAATTTATAAAGAACTAAAATAAACTTTCACTATTTTTAAGATTTTTTTTATTTTATATAAATAATAAACTTATAAATAATAAAATAATAAAAAAAAATAAAAATTAAACAAAGTCGCATTTCAAATTTACTAATTTCATTTTTATTTTTATTCTTGGATTATTTCACCGAAAACAATTTTTCAAATAAAATATTAATTTTCAAATGTAAATATTTTTTGGTGAATATTTTTTTTCGTAAATTTTGAAATCAAAAATGGTCGCAAAATCACTTAATTATATTCACATTTTGCAACATTATCACGCGGAACATCTGTATGAAATAAAGCTCGACATAAATTAGCGTCATAATTTATATCGCTTTATTAATTTCTTCATCTCACTTTATTTTTACATACTTAAGTGTACTGAAAGTGAAAATGCTTTTATCGATTTTAAAATGCCCTCATATCCAACACATTCAAAGTAATCGAATTATATTGAAATCACCTTGAATAATTATCAATCAATAATTTAAAAAAATATTTAATTATGAATTAAACAATATTCCAAATTCTTAATTTTTGGTCCAGAAATTAATGACTTTTGATTGAACCACAAACGAGCGAAAATAAGAATAATAGCATTTTAGACGTGAAAAACTCTAATCGACTTAATGTGATCTAGTTTTGAGTTTATTTTGACGAAAAAAAATAATTCTTTGTTACTGCACCTTTGCTTTACTGCTTCTATTTATTCTTCTCCTTTTATCAAAATTAAGCTTTATTTATTGTGCTAACAAATACAATAAAACGAGGATTTAAAGTATTCCATAATTTTATTATAAAAGAGTCTCCGCATTTTCACAGTATAAAAGATTTTCATGTTGATTAAATAATGATTTTAAAAGAGGATTATTAAACCATTTCCTTTTTTACAATGTTTAATTTTGAATTTTAATAATTTAATTTAATTAATTTTCGATTAAACTTCGACTTTTTAAATTTTCAAATACTTTTTGGATTATCAAAAAATCTTAACAAAATATTAATGAAGTATAACATAACCTCAATTTTTAAATATTTCATTTTATTTTATTTTAAAAAAATATTATAATTTTTTCAGTTTTCAATGAAATTTCAATTCTTTTAATTTTTCAAATACTTTTTTGTATTTTCAAAAAGTCTTATCAAAATATCAATGAAGTATAACATAACCTCAGTTTTTCAATTTTGCATTTTATTCTTTTTCAATTATTTTTTTTTTTTTTTTTTTATTTTATTAAACATTTCGCAAAAAATGGAGCCTCGAACATTATTTGCAATTAAAATCAAAGTTGTTGTAATCAAAGAAAACAAAAAAAGTATCGAACATTGAGAAACCCAAATTTACATATACTTGTTTCGTTTCAAGTCAAAGAAACATTTTTCATTGAACGCTTCTTGACACACTTTTTACGGAAAATTACAAATCCTATATTAAGAAACTACAAATTCACGAAGAAAAAAAATGACAAAATTGTCGACTCGTGTTTATTATGCACTGCTACATTTAGAATGCATTCATTTTGAAAAAATTTGTTCGTCCGATTTTGCATTTCGAATTAAATATACGAACTTGAAGAATGCAATGCATGATCGTGCTAAATGTCGCAATTAAGCTAAAAGCGTGACTTTTATCAGGCAAATGTTAGTGCGTCGTCTTTTTTATGTTTGCATACACAAAGTTCACTAATAATTCATGCGGAAAAAAAATATATGACAAAATTTTTCTTGGCAAATGAAATCAACATTTTATTTATTCGGCAAATTTTATCGACACATGATTAATTTTATAAAATGTATTTGTTTGTAATGATCATTTTTTGTGTCCAAGTTATTGTTAGGCAATATTGGAATAAAAATCAATATTCTGATATCGATATATCAATATTCGATGTATCGATATTTGATATATCGATATTCGATATATCGATATTCTTTGTATCGATATTTGATATATCGATATTCTATGTATCGATATTTGATATATCGTTATTCAATATATTGATATTACATCGATAGTGCATCGATATATCGAATATCGATATACTTGTTTTTCAAGACAAAGTCATCAAACATCAGAACAAAGATATTGATATTTTGATATATCGATAAATATCGCCCATCACTCCAAGTGTGAAAATGCAAAATTTAAGGAAAACTTTTTTAAAATTAAAAAATTTTTTTTAATCAAAGTTTATTTCACTTGTTGTTTACATTTTTATGCGAATATTTAGCCCGAAAAAAGATTGGATCATATTTTCGACTGCATTTTGCGCATTAATATAAACAATAAACTAAGTTACGAACAAAGCAGTCGTAAAAACTGCGTGACCCAAAAGCGTAAACATGAGAATAACTGCATAGAACAGTTAAAGCGTCGAGATTTCTTCTTCTATGTCTTCAAACTGATTTTTATTAGCAGTGCGCAGTAAAAGGGAACAAAATCTTGGCGATCATCACGCGCAACATTGCAAGAAGTTGTTTTCCATTTCAAATTCTAAGCCATTGCTCATGAATGGCTTACAAAGTATTCATTTTCTAACTTATAACTTTGCAACTTTTTTCAATAAATAGGAGCTGTTTTTTAGAACTTGTGAGGAGTCACTTTTTTTTGTTTTTCTTTATAGTCTCTAAGGAGATTTTTTTTGTTTTCCTACGAAGTTTGTAAGGAGTATTATTTAGTGTGTCTTTATAGTCTGTGAGGAGGCCTATTTGGTTCTCGTTCATAGTCTATGAAGAGTCCGGTTTTTTCAGTCTGTGAAGAATCCAGTTTTGTTTTTCTTCATAATCTGTGAAGAGTCCTATGTTGTTCTCAAATAAAGTCTATAAGAAGTCCTTATTCTCATCCATATAGTCTGTAAGGACTCCGATAATTGTTGAATCTGTGAGGAGTCCAGTTTTGTTTTCCTTCATAGTCTGTAAGGAGTCCTATTTTGTTCTTATTTATAGTTTGTGAAGAGTCCTATTTTGTTCTCGGTTATAGTCTATAAGGAGTCCTTGGTCTCATCTATATAGTCTGTAAGGAGTCCAGTTTTTTACAGTCTGTGAAGAGTCCTATTTAGTTCTTCCTGATAGTCTGTGAGGAGGCCTATTTGGTTCTCCTTCATAGTCTATGAAGAGTCCGGTTTTTTTAGTCTGTGAAGAGTCCAGTTTTGTTTGCCTTCATAATCTGTAAGGAGTCCTATTTAGTTGATCTTCATCGTCTGTAAGGAGACCTGTTTGATTCTTCTTTATTGTCTGTGAAGAGTCCTATTTTGTTCTCTGTTATAGTCTATAAGGAATCCGATTTGTTTTCAGTCTGTGAGAAGTCCAGTTTTGTTTTCTTTTATAGTACATATTTCCGTCTTTGTTCTATCATATAAACGTATAAGTAAACAAAGATAGAGACACAAGACTCCTCACAAGTTCTACTGCAATTCGATTTTGAAAGTAAAACCGCACGAAAACGATCTTTTTTTTTATACTTGGCCAGAAACACTACCGAATTTATGTTTTATTTCTCTATTTAAATTTCCTCAATGTAGTTTATTGTATTTTATATATATATATATATATATATATATATATATATATGAACTTTGATTAGATTTTCTCAGAATATGATTGCTACATATTTGTAATCAATGGAATACAGAGTTGAAATAAAATAACAACTGAGAAATCCAATATTGAGAGGTTTTTGAATTTTTGGTGGAAGCCTCGTTGACATTTGACTAATTTAAATATAGGTTGCGAATAAACCGGAAAAGGAACTTGAACAACTTGAAAATGCTAAAAAAGCTTTGGGGAGTAGCCTCGAATAAATTAATCGAAAGGAGATGGGCAAATGAGCCTTGCCTCACCTTGACGAGAATAAATCAGGGTGAGATGTACTTTATCTGCAGCAATGTGCATCGCAAAAAAAAAGACTAACTTTCTGATAGCTTCACCATTACCCAGGTAGATAGCTTCCGACGTATTGAAAGTTCAGGGCTGAATCAATATGACCTCCCCTCATTGTTCGACCTACTCTTACATATTACCCTTGAAGTAGATGAACACAATATTGCACTCGGAGGGTCCACCGGTGCATAAATACAATCTGTAATAACTAATGCATCAAAGAGAAACTGCATCTTTATTCATTCCGACTTTTCTTAATGATTTATGCTGTGCTTTTTATATCTCGGTCATTTTATCAGTTTCGTTCATTTGGGTAGTTTTGCTTGGTAACAAAAGATAAGCACATCAACTTCAATATATTTTACGTAACACAAACAATTTTTTTGATTTTCAAAATAATGTATTCAAATATCTTCAAGAAATAAAGTCAAAATAATTACAAGTAAAAGTGTCCTTGTTTGTTTAACCTACGTTGACATTGCATTGTTTACTTTACGTTGTTTGCTTTGCATTGTTTTCATTACTTTGTTTTGTTTTCTTTGTTTTGTTTACCTTGCTTTTGTTTATTTTGTTTTGTTTTCTTTGTTTTGTTTACATTGTTTTGTTTACGTTTTTTGGTTTCCTTTTTTTTCAGTGTTTTGTTTTTTTGTTTTGTTTACTTTGTTTTGCTTACTTTGTTGTATTTATTTTTAATACAACATGTATTTATTATGTTTTTTCCTTTATTTTCATTACTTTTTTTTGTTTACTTTTTTTGTTTTACTTTTTTTTGTTTATTTTGTCTTGTTTCCTTCGTTTTGTTTATTATGTTTTGTTTCCTTTGTTTTGTTTACATTGTTTTGTTTACTTTATTTTGTTTCCTTTGTTTTCATTACTTTGTTTGGTTTTCTTTGTTTTGTTTTTTTTGTTTTGTTTACTTTGTTGTATTTATTTTGCGTTGTTTATTTTGTTTCGTTTACTTTGTTTTGTTTTCTTTGTTTGTTTTCTTTGTTTTCATTACTTTGTCTTGTTTTCTTTGTTTTCTTTACTTTGTTGTATTTATTTTCTGTTGTTTATTTTATTTTGTTTACTTTGTTTTGTTTACTTTGTTTTGCTTACTTTGTTTTCATTACTTCGTTTTGTGTTCTTTATTTTGTTTACATTGTTTTGTTTACTTTTTTTGTTTGCCTCGTTTCGTTTGCTTTATTTCGTTTACCTTATTTTGTTTCCTTTGTTTTTTTTTATTTTGTTTTGTTTACTTTGTTTTGTTTACATTACTTTATTTTCATTGCAATGTTCACCTTATCGACCTTCCGCTGTTTATTTTGCTTTGCAACAATGTATACAGTGAAATAAAATAATTTTAATAGAAAATTGTTTTTTTTTTTTGCAAAATAATTATTTAAAAAATAAAATTTTCTTCAACATAAACGTTATCTTTTAATAATATATATCAAACAAGTAAACAGGAATATGAAATAATCAAAAAAGTATTAATACTTTTATTACATCATGCTTTATTAAAATACATGTCTAAATGGCTTTTAAATTGGATTTTACACGATATTAATTTAAAATTCTCAATTCATCTTGTGTCAGAATTGTTTGAACAATTCATCATTTTCACTGCATTTATTCTGATGGTTGGCAAACAAAAAAACAAGCTACATAAGGAAATCTATTTTTTATATTTACGTTGTATCAAGTAATACACTATTCCATTATCAGAAAATAAGATAAAGTTGATTCTACATGTTTTAAAACAACGTATAACTGAGTACAGCGGGTTATAAAACAAACTTGTTTTACGAGAACATCGAGACGATATTTAAAGCGGGGATCGAAGCAATATTTTCCATTTCCTTGTAAATTATAATTTCGTAAAATTAATGCCGCATGATAGAATGAACTGAGTGTAAGAAAATTTATGGACAAACAATTCAATAGCTTTCTGAAATGAAATTAAAAACGTAAAAATACAAAGTTTTTGAAATAATTAATATCTTTTGTTATATTACAAATTGTATTATAAATTATTATTAAAAATGTTAATTAAAAATGATTAAACATTTAATATTTATTTAAATACAATTTGATTGATCAAATGATCAAAAGTAAAAAAATTTATTAACCTAACCTCACTTTTCTATGCGAAAAAAAGGATAAAAAAGTTGTCCATGAAAATTAACTTACTTTTAAAAATAAAATAAATTTTAAAAAAAGTTAAAAATAAATTTAATTTATACTTAATTTTGACTTAACAAATGTCGAAAAGAATAAAATATGTGACTAAAAGAAAAATTAAAAAATCAGATGTTCGATTACAAAGTCGCCATTTTAAGACTTGCAGACAAGTGTTCCAAAACACATATTTAGGAACACATTTTTAATTGATAATAAAGACGCATTTTCAAAACAAAAGAAAAAACAATACAAAATAGAAAAGGACACTAATTCATTCAACTTTAATTCCAATTTACGCTTTTCAAGAGGATTTTATGAGTATAATTTGATTACACAAAAAATCTGCAATTTTATTGCAATTTCATGGCATAACTTTCATCATTTTGCATTGCATTGTTTGTAACATCTTTATTTTCATTCATCGTTCTCATAAATCTGAAAAGAAAACATCGGCAAAAACACAATACGCGAAATAGATGCAACACGGAAGTACTCAAATACATATATCAATGTCAGAATGAATTACCTACTTTACGTGAACTTAGTTTTGCAAACATTTTCGAGGCTAACAAATGGTAAATACGCTATTGGGTTCTCTCGCGCAAATCATGTATGTATCGAATGTTCGAAGATCCTGCAAATGGAAATAAGTCCTTGAAAAAGTAATCAGAAAATATGAAAAAAATTAGAAGTAAAGAGCAGTATTTTATTTACTAATTAATCGTTGGGGAAGAATGGCATATATATATTTATACATTATCATTTTATGTA
>JABFPJ010005900.1:0-11600 GCA_022817425.1 Gryon sp. ZL-2020
AACTTCTTTGTTTTATCGTGTGGTATTTTTATGTAAATTAATTTTCTACAAACGTTTTCACTTTAAAAATCTGTTTCGCAAAACGTTTATTAATTTTTTTTATTTAATAATAATAATCTTATACGAAATATATATTAAGAATCTAATTTCAACTGCAATCCATGTTGATTCAAAATAATAAAATGATCGTTGATTTAAAGTTGAAATCAGATTATTAACTTTTTATAGTAACATCTTCTTTAATTTGATGTATGTGTATATATGGATGATTTATGAAGGAACAAATTTTACGTATTCAGTATTTTACTGACAAATACATATTTGTATAATTTTGCGATATTTTCATTAACATTATTGCGATATAAAAATGACTTGTATATGTATAGTGGTCCAAAATTGTATGTGCCAATACAGTTACATTGTAATTCTTAAGAGTTTAGAACATATAATGTAATTGTCATAAGTGGAATCGTGATGAAAAACTATAAATATTTATTTTTTGTAACTTATTCTAACTCCTGTAAGATTGCGAATAAAAATTTGGTATGCTGTCGTTATTTGCAATAATATTTGGAATGTAAATGCAAAATCAATGTTCACGATAATAATTTAATAATAATCGATAAATGTATTTAAATATTATTTTTCATATAAGAATATTATAATTCTTATTAAATAAGAACGAAAACATGATAAATATAGTATTTATACCTCTGTCATATTAAAATTTAAAAGATACTTAATTATTCTCTTCAATATCTTTTTTCACTCTCAGATTGTTAATTTATACAAATAAGTTTTATTAATAAATTATGTATTTGTGTCATCGCAAGTTGCTACGATATAAGTTTTGATGTATAAACTATATTTTTTATCAATTGTGATTGTAGCTTTTAATAAGTGCATCGAGTGTCTTTCATTTCTAGTAATTCCAATGGCTATCTTAATATGGTAAAATATGAAAATTGTTGATCATGAGAAAATTAATCGACGTAAAAGATGTAATGTAATCTTAAATTTGTATATTTCATAATGATTTATTTCTGATTGTTATTATATTCTATGTTAATTGTTTAAATTTGTTTATTTAAGCTTAGTAATGTTAATTTTAAGAATGATAAAAATAATCAATAAACGAAACATGTGCTTCAATCTAATACTAATTTTCTATACTGTATATTTTCATATATACCGTTTATGAAAATGAATGAATAAAAGCTATCATAAAGGTGTAGATCATTCTCATACCTATAATATATAAAGTTGCGAAATTTTGGGCCTTTTTTTACAAACTCAAATATAATCTCTGGTAGAATATAATTATATTTTTTGTTTATTTCTTAATTTATGAGATTAATCAAATTTCTGTGGTAATGTAAAAGAAGAAAAAACAAAGGTCACTTGTAAAAAGTCATATCTTAACGTAATGTGCAATCACTCTTAATATTAATGAAAAATGCTGTAAGATAATGTATCTAATGTAAAGATATCTTGCTGAATAAAGATACAATATTTATTCATATATTTTATGACTCGTAATTATTATCCTTTTCATTACCCTTTTTTATTATAATTATTATAAATAGACTATGTTATGATGAAACTGGCTTTTTTCATACATCAAAATTGTTTTAGAAATTTAATGAAAATTATTAATAAAATATTAAGATTTTAATTAATTTTATTATAATTAAAGTAACATTTTTAGTTTTAAATGTTTAATAAAATGTTGCTACAAATGTTATTTTAGTAAAAAAATGATTATTTGGTTCTTTGATTTGTCTTCATTGACAATAAAACAATTTTTTATTTGTACAATATTCATCTTAAAATTGTTTTTATCGTTAATTAAGTAATTAATCCCATATCTAACAGAAATTGCACAAGTAAATGTGTAAAGTTAATGTAAAATTTAATTTAATTAAAAAGGCATTTTTCCAAAATGTATAATAAAAATTAAGATTCATATATGTACGTATAATTCAGTTTTAAATATATATTATAAATTAGTTCTAATTAATGAACTTATAGATCATTGCTTAATATGTTTTCACTTTTACATTTCAACGAAAAAATTAAATTTGAATTTTCATCTCATTTTATTTTATCTCTCTGATACTACGTTCTAATTTGAATTTCTTTTGATTACACGCTTATATAGTGAGAATACAAATTTGTTTGCAAAGCCCATGTACTAATTTCAAGTTTCATATAACAATATTTCACAATAATGAAATATAAAAAACATATAAATCAATATATAATTTAAATAAATTTGTAAAACTATTTCTCTATATATATTATTACAGTAGAACCTGTAAAGAGTCCATATTTGTGTCTTTGTTTACACTGTGAAGAGTCCACTATTTCTCTCTTTTTTTAACCTATGTTTTAGTATGAAGAAAAAAAGATAACAATAGTGGACTCTTTGCAGGTTAAAAAGGACAGAAAAAATGGACTCTTCACAGGTTCTACTGTAATTAAAATTTAATCATATATAGAATTTGCGGTATTTAAACTGCATCATTTAAATTCAAAGTTAAATATATATTGAAAACAAAGATAAAATGCAATTATACACTAATATAAATTCAAACAAACCGCGTAATGAATCCATCCATTAAGTGATAAACTTGCGTAGCGCAGCCGTATACTCTTTTTCTATATATTCAAGCATCGTCGACCAAATAAATGCAAGCAAGTGTGTATTTGAAATGGTTCTCTTCATTTGGACACATATAAAGTGTGTATGAGAGCTAAACATTAAACATCGTCTGCTGTCGGTAGACGACGGAGTCGGTATGTCAGTTTAGTCTGATAAAGCAAGCTAAACGGCTGATTCACGCTTGTATCGCATCAATCAACGAAGCAATGTAGTTGACAAAATTACGCTCTAAACGCTCAAACTTGAGAATTAGCATTTTGCCTTGTCAACCATGGCGGAATCGATAGGACCGATTCTTCACGTTATTGTTGTCGGCTTTCATCACAAAAAAGGATGTCAGGTGAGCCAAACAACAAAGCTTCCTAACCGCAAATATCTGTTTATTGATTGTTGTTGGATTATACTATTTGCTACGAAATTTTTTCTTCATTGTTTATTTACTTACAATTCAACAAATTCGTTTAAATAAAAAAATTAAAGTTATTAGAATTTTGCGATTTGAATTTGTAATAATAAAATTTAATTAATTCAATATAGATATATTTATATTATATAAAGCATATATCTTCTGACGTATTGATTACTTGATAGACGTATAAGTATTTGCTTACATTTATTGATAAATTAATTATTTTTTGCTGTTTGTTTTTGCATTTTGAATTGATTAAGATATTTTTTTTATTAGGTGGAATATTCATTTCCTCCTTTGGTGCCTGGTTCGCCTAATGAGTGTCCTTTAGGATGGAAATATTTGCCAACTCTCGCTTTACCAGACGGATCGCATAATTATGATGAAGATACTGTATATTTTCATCTGCCTAGTCTTAGCGATCCAAAAAGGACGGTTTTTGGCATTTCATGTTTCAGGCAAATTCCAGTCGAGGTATAAACGTATTTTATCAGTTAATAAATTATTAAGTAAGTCATTTAGGATCTTATAACTTTGTATAGCGCTTAATTTTTATATGATGTTTGATGGTGCATCATATAAAAGATGCTAAAGTACATATTTAATGAGAGAAAAACAAACGTTTAAATTATATTTTTAAATTAACTTGAGAATGTTTGATTCTTGTAGAAATTGAAAAATCGCACATCAGATATTACTCGAGGCACAGTACAAAAGTCTGTGTGCGTTCTCAGTTCATCTCCACTTTATGGATACATCCAAGTAAAAATGGCACTTATAACTCACGCTTATTTCGACGAGGGAGATTTCAGTAAAGTTTCATTACTAGAAGAAACGTATCATCATCTTAATGCTTGTATGACTAATGATACCCAGATGTTGCCACAATTTTTCATAGGTAAGAACTTTAAAATTAGAAATACATAACTGAAAATACACATTTATAATACTTCAGAATATTAATTAAAAATCAATCGTCTTTTAGGTTTATCGGCAAGAGATTTTATTTTACAATTTCGTCACAAGGCGTTGTTGCTATTCAAACTAGTACTTTTAGAAAAAAGGGTCGTTTTTTATCAATCACCTGTACAACCATTATGTGCGGCAATATTGACTTTACTTTCTCTCTTTCCTGATATGATAGAACATGGATTGCAACAAGCTGCCTGTGTTAGGTACACATTTCAAATATTATCTTTCAATTATGATTATTCTATTTAATATAAATAGAGAAATAATAATATAAAATATATATATTTTACAGGCCTTCAAGACCAATGTCTCCAATTCCAAATTTTGAAGACGAATTAACAATACCTGATTCGAATTTATCTGAAACTGAACAGCAAAGCGCAACAGTTGAAGAAGCTCAAATAACACCAAAAAGTAAGCAAGAGATTGATCACAGTGTTTATGTGGCTGACAATAAAACCGTCGAATTGATGGAAGGCAAAAGTGACATGACGTTAAATGGTAGTTTAGTCAAAAATAATAATGATAATCAGACTAAAAATGACAAAGAAATGTTGGAATTAAGTAGTTGTGACGAATGTACAGAGGTGTTTTCTGATAATGACAGAAAGACAGGCGATGTTCATAGAGTACAAAGCGTGAATGCCATTAATATTGGCGGTGCCGAAGGAGACACGAATCTGACTCGTGATACGAGTAGTGATGCGTTATCGGATACTAGAGTTTCAAACAGTATTACACAAATCGCTAACGTAAATCCCGAACTTTGTGGATTACCTTTAAATATTTTTAACGCGGTAATTGAAGTAATATTATTGCTTAACTCTTACTTTTAAACTTTAATATAATATAAAACTATCATACATTATTTTTGTATTTACAGGGATATCTTTGTTTACCATATTTATCTTTACCTTACTTGGATTTATTAGGAGATGCGAATGTTAGAGGTTACATTGTAGGAGCTACAAATGTGTTATTTAAACAAAAGAAACAGCTCATAGATGTTTTAGTTGAGGTAAGATTATATTCACTTTTGAAGTATCAAATTATAATTAATATCGATAATATCGATTAATAAACGCCTCAAAACTTAATAAAAATAGTATTTAATTTGGGGCGTTATTTTTGTATCACCCAGTATATTATTAATTTTTTGTTAGTTGCTAATGTATTATTACGATATATGTTTAAGGTTGAAAGCTCTAGAATTGAAGCCAATGATCCCGAACTTAGGCGACAGTTACACTTAACAACAGAAGATCTCAGATTTGCGGATTATGTAGTTAGACATGTAACTGAACCGAAACGAGAGAGTTTCATGGATACTATCGGATGGGAAGGAGGCGAAGAATGGATTCGTACACAATTTCGCGTTTACTTGTTAAGTCTTCTTCGTACTTCTTTACAACAGGACACACGTCAGTCCGATCACTTTAATTCCGCTTTCATGTCAGCGTGGAAATCAACGAATAATTACCAATCGTGGTATCATAATAGTATGAAAGACGAAATCAACAGCTTTGACTCCGGACATCCTTTTGCAGGACAGCTATCTGTTCAAGATATGAAACTTCGTTTATCTCAGTAAGTTCATGCAAACTATATTTATTTCAGCGTTTATAAAATATACATTAAATAAAACTTCGTTTCAGTACAATGCAAAATACAGAAAGCGGGAGGAAATTAAATCAAGCAATGGTTTCTACTGGAAGAGCTGTAGCTACAACTGGTAAAGCCGTGGGTAAGTGAATTTCTTGGAAAAATATTAAAACAAATTAGAAGCAACAAATTTGAATTTTTAAAATAATTTTGATATTATTTTTTGTTAAGGCGGTGCAATATCACAAGCCAAAGGAGCATTTTCTAATTGGTGGTCAACATTAACAACTGTGCAACCACTGGATAATGATATGAGATCTGATAATCAAAACTTGGATGATCAACAAACTCTTCCTGATGATAAAACAAACCATAATAACGACATTTTGGACGCATCGGTAAACAGTGTGAATCGTATTTGCGATGCGGATTAAATCATCGTGGTGTAAAGTTAATTTACATAATATAAATTCAAAATTGTCGACCCAGCAATAGATACATTTTAATCATTAATTTGATTAATACAAATTTTCATAGCGCCGTCCTAAATATGGTCTATACATTCAAAATAATCCACATAGTTGATAATAATAATCAAATATTTATTCATATTTTATTATTAAATAAGGCAATATTTTTAAATAGCCTGTAAATTATTTTCGATGACATTATAAACTATATAACGTTTTGGTTTACTAATAATGAAATATGATATCATGATTAAAGTGGGTCGACAAATAATTAGACACTGTTTTTTAAGGTAAAATCACGGATATTGAAGTTAATATCATGTAACAAGTTTTTATTCAAATCATTAGAAGTAATGCATATGACGGCATTCTATATAACTATTCTATTCCATTTTAATGCACAATAATTAATGTGAAAAAATACGTTTTCCTACATTTTATAGTATGATTGTCAGAATCCAACTTTCGCAGAACAATAAATGTTATTGTTAAAAGTGCCTAAAAACGAAAAAGTGCAAATTTTGAAGGATTCCTAATGTTTACAAAAATAATCTCTTATCTCATGATGATATATGATGACTAGATGATATACTATAAATATTCTAAATACACAATAAAGTAACTTAAAACCATTCAAATTTGATACTTTCATGCGCTATTCGGTATTCAAGCATATTTCACACTTTGTAATTAATTGTTCTTTATGACAAAAATACTATAAAATGATAGGTTCTATTATAAACTGTAGAATGATACATCAGGGTAGTTTATATATTTATTATGTAAAATATAATTAAATTGTTGTAGAAATTATTTAATAGATTAGATGATTGATCATCTTTAACTTTATATTTACTACAATCTGGCAATAAATGAATATTGTTTATTTTTATTTAAACAATTTAATTTTGAATTATTTTCGTGCGAATTAGCTTGAAATTACATGGGACAAAATACTCTAAATTTAATAAGAAATAATTGATATAATTTATTTGTTTTTCAATGATAAAAGTTAAGTTGACGTTATTGCATGTATTTCTTATTAAATTGACCATTTTTTCCTGTGTAATACTGAGACAGTACAATTCGAGAGAAAGAAAAATTGACAAGCTACGAATGTTGATATTGACAAGTTTAACATAATTTATTTATTAACATTTCCAGAGATCTATTGTACTCTTTGCTGTGATGGCACGCAAAATGACGATTTCTCTTATTATTTTGTTATTACCATCACAATAAAGATATCAACGAATTTAATGAAAGAATTATAAATGAAATGAGGTGCACTTAATTTAGAACGACTAAAAACTTAATTGTTCGTCGAAGAAAATACATGCTCTAAAATGTGATATTTTATTTTAACATGAATTAGTTTTACCTGTTATACTCATTAAGAGATGATTATTTGCTATTATTATCATACACGATTTGCCATATTATTTTGAAAGAGTTATTCTTTCTTATCGTGCCAAAATGGCTCAATATGTTAATTTTAATGTAGAGCATTATGAAGAATGTTTTGTAAATAATTCAGAATGGGTTTATAGTTTATAGTAATGTTATTTATTCTTATTATTAAACAATACATTAATGTTTTGTTTAATAATAACAAATTGTAATTATTACACATTTGTAATATATATTTTACTTTTGTTATATTTTTAACACATTTACAGTGTAACAAAAATAGATCTTACATTTCGTAAATATTTTATTATTAAATTAATATCAATATTGATAATTATTATTATTTATACTGTATTTTTTATATATTTGGAATACTTATTTAAAAGTATAATATATACATTTTCGTATTTAAATAATCTCAAAAAACCAAACTGAGGTAGGACACCAGTTTAATCTTTTCAAATAAGCTTTTTTCTTTAGTTTTGAATTGAAACACTTGTAGCGAAGAATTTAAAATTATTTTAAAAACTGCTGTAGAAACATTTCAAAATGAAAATAATTGTTTGTTATTTTATTATGATAAAAAAAATCATCGTTAAAATAACCCTTAAAATGAAATCCGAAATTAATCTTGCCCAGTTGTAGCCGTATTAACAAATTTTGTATGCTTTTTTCAAGATTGGAGTATCTCTCAGAAATCGAAATATTGCGCCAGATCATTAAAGTCTAAAGTTTTACTTTTAAGTTTAAAAATGCAATAAATACAGTAAAAATATAATGAAATACTACAAAGACAGGTATATTATATAACAAAAAATATTATTTTATTGGATAATAATCCTTATATAAGAATATACATTTAGCTACATTAAATTATCAAATCTAGCAATTATAAAGTACAATCAATTTCTTTAAAGTAAGGCTTGTTTCAAAATATCTAATGAAAGGGACTTAGTAAGTTACTTAGCCGGCTGTCCTGCAGGTTGCCGATACATAGATGATCCTAGACAACTATAACAATTCAAGATCCTTGACGAAATTGGGGAAACCTTAACTGCTCTATTGTAAGAGTAGCATTTAGTGTTTAAAGAAACCTATTTGAAGATGAATAAATACGAAATCCGTTTGTTTATCAATCAATTAGCATGACAAGAACATATCATATTTTGGATTACAATTATATTTGTGGTTCAGAGGAAAAACCAGGTAAATATATAGGGATTCCATATATACTTACGAGGTTTTTTCTGAGCCACAGAAAGATTCAAAAAAATTATGTTTAGTAGATTTAAAGTTCACATAAGATAGAAAAATTGTTCATATTTATACATTACATATAATTATAATCATATTTTTATTTCAAGAAAACAAATTACCAAAAAATGTTGAATTTTTTGAAAATATTAAACTAGTGTCCTAAAGTCCTAATAATTATTTAATTTTGAATACAAATTTATGATTAAATATTTTATTTTTCAAAAAAAATTTTCAAAAATATCCGAAATATCATGATAGTTTAAAATATTTCTCTACATCTTTCTATTGACAAAATCACTTTTAGTATAAAAGAGAAAAATTTGTCATACAATATTTGAAATACAACAAAATATGGAAATATCACTTTCTTCAAATTAATGTATACATGAATTATTTTGACATTATCAGATAACACAGATGTTTTAATAGAAATATGTTGAATTTTAACAAAAAAATTAGAAATACAAATATAATTTATATGAACGTATATTATTTTAGTCGAAATTTATGGGCAGCAAGTAGAAATAGATTTCGAAGATTTTTATAATGGAAACGAATTGTACTTCATAATGTGTATACAATTTTAAGAAGGACTGATAAAAACATGTAAATGTTTAGTATTTGTATGTATTATAATTTGCAGCACAATAAATTTGGATTATAATGTACGTGCTCTCATATTTATGTATTTTTCATTACTTAAATACCTATCACTTTTTAAAATGATTTTATTTAAACTTTTACATTTTTATTTTATATATATTTACAATATAAACAAAAAATAACATTTTCCAAAGAATTTTATTGTTATTTTTTAATCAAAGAAACTATTTATTACAAAAAGTATATATTTCTTTAGAATATTTCTATTACCATTAGAAGAGTATTTTTTTCATCATAATATAAAAAGGATACTTTATATTTCATAAGTACTAAATGATACAAAAGTAAAATAACCTTTTTATGTCTGTATTAGTTATATTTGTTGACTTATACGGTTTTGCGAACAATCGATTCTTTCATGTATTCTTACAAGTGAAACCCTTAAATGTGTCATATAAACTAAATATAAATTAAAAATACAATTAATGGTCACTTAAAAATAGTTCGCATTATTCAATTCACATTCCTCGACCATATTTTTTATTTATTACAATATCACATGACACTTTACAATACAATATGTTTTAATTAACAAAAATATTCAATGTACATAATAAACGTGCCAAAATACCCTTCATATGTAATATATTGCATTGCTTAAAATATAATTTTAGGAAAATTTGTATTCTAAATTTAAACTGACAAAAATATTTTTAGTTTAATTAAATTCTCAAATCAATTTTACAATGATTAAGAAAATATGTGAAATATCGTTTTAAGTATGAATCTTCCGTGTTTCATACATTGTTTTATATTTTTGTTATATTTTGACTTAGGGCAAATAATGTGATGATACGAAAACCAGTTATATTTTGCAGCACAAATAATTCGGATCCATTAACCGAGTCACATTTGCGGAGCTGATTGCACATAAGGCGAGTGGGGATAAAACGATCGGTTAATCAAAGTTTGTCGAGCTACACTGCCATTAGTAAAATACGACGGTTCTCAACATCCGTTAATTATTTTAATTTTTACATTTCTTGTCCTTCTTCTTTTCCTCCGACAACAAATAACAAAATCTTATTACAATCAAGACTATGAATGAACACAAACTCTTGTAAATATTTACGACTGTTAATACAAATTTGTAACAATGAAAATAATTGTGAAATCAAGTTTGGAATATTCCAGCAATTATAAACAATTTGTTCGGAAGCTCTTAATGAGCACCACTGTTCGCAGGGTGTATCGTTTGTGTATGACGTCACCATCGTCATCCATTTCCAAGGTCATTCAACAATGACACTGCGAATGCGTTCTTGGGATATTGCAGAGGCGAGATTTAATAAGAAACTTTGCATGTCACGCGAAAAATCGATGCATAATTTTGTGTTTAGATATTTTGTTACGTTAAATGAACAAGTACATTGCGGTCGATTAAAAGCATACCGAAAAGCCTTTTCTGCAAATTTTGTCCGACATTCAGCATGTGTATTTGTCTTTATTGCGTAACAAAATAAAACGATATTTTTATATGCTCTTAATGTATTCGATTTTTTTTATATCAAAGAGATGCGATGAGTTGTGCTTTTTTGAATAGGTTACAGTGTTTGTCGGTTAAGGCTTCTTTAGTAAATTTTAGAGGAGATAAAGTTTGTGTGTTTTTTTAATTGTTTAATTGATATTATATTTGTTTTATTTAGGATTGTAAATGGAAATTTCTATGGTTGAAAAGTTGAAAATGAAAATTACACGTTATCGCCAGATTTCTTAGAATTCATTGTTTTGTTCAATGGCGTCATCGTATAATATTTTACAGCGTATCGTTTTCATATGGTGAGTTCGGATAAAATTAGAAATATGTGTTATAGAAAAATAGACAATATTTGTGATTGGTATAAAATGAAACTTTTGTCTATCTTAAAACGGCGAACAGGCGAAATATATTTTATACACTTTTGTATTTTCTTAATCCTCCTACTTTATTTTTCATTTTTTACTGATTTTTTAGTGTTTACAAGTAAAAACCAAAAAAATTGAAAAACTATAAACCTGTTTGATAGAAAATGTTATCTAAAACAAAAATTCAGTAAAACGTAATAAACATAAAAAAGTTGTGAAATCATGTTAGGCGCTAAGTAAATTTATAACAAATAAAAATTACCTTACAAAGGTAAAAAATGGACGAGCCAAGGTGTATACGATACAC
>JABFPJ010005901.1:0-11599 GCA_022817425.1 Gryon sp. ZL-2020
AAAAAAAGTCAATTTTACGTCATGGCAACCAGATGTGGACCTTGTCAGGTTCTTATAAGGCAAACCACATTATGGTATACCTGATTATGGCCATAACGATGCCTAGCGTTACACACATTACATTATCTTATCAGAATATCGCATGTGGTCCTGAGCAGGATGCCACTTTTCGAAAAAACATGATACTTGCCTCATGTGGGTCTAATGTGGCTCAGATCAGAAAAACTGAGAACGGGTTTTGTTAAGGCTATCCTTATCATGGCCATACGCTAGGTGTGGCATGCCTCATCAAACTTTTACTAGGGGAAAGACTACAATGTATCCAAAATTGTTTATAAAATCTTTATTTACAATATATATTTTTATTCGTACAATTTTGCAGTTTTTTGTAATTTTATATATATTTTTGCATATATGAAACCAGGTGAAAGGTAGCGACAACTTAAGTAATCTAATAATTATATGAAGCAGACATGTCGCGGCGTTGGAGACATTCAAATATGACTGTGCGTATCTAAATGTTGATAATAACAACAATGATAATAATGCTCGTAAGTAGTAGTTGTTGGGTGAATGCGCACGCCTGGGCTCGTGCCAGTAATGAGTTAGCCCGCATTGTGAACAATTCGACGTGTTTTAAATGCACAAACACAATCTTAGCGTTCGGCCAAGCGACACAAATAGACTACCACCCCGGGTTTAGCACCTGCTTTGGTGTCATCGCGCGTCGAGACGATAAAAATGTTTTACTTTTCAACAATTTTCGCCTTTGCACCTTTACTCCAATTATTCCGCTGATTTCAACTGAACGATTTAATCGAAAGTTTCATCTCATCAGTTTCATATATTAAAACCTTTTCGAAATCTCAATTATCGAATATTAATAATAAAATACATTGCATTTAATATATAGTTTTTAATGACAAAATTAGGAAATGGAAATTTAAGTCTTATGGTAAATTTTTGATATAAAAAATAAAACTAAAAAATTGTAATAAGCAAATGATTTTCTAATTTGCAAAATGTTTAACACTGAATTAGGATAAATGTTGATAAATATATATAAATATTGTCTGTGTATAAATGGATGATAAATAACACCTCTGAAAAGTAGATGTTATCTGCTTTTGGAAGAACTACACCTGGTCTTTTGGTAAACCACGAGAGGCTTGTCATATTTCGTTGCTTCATATGACGTACCAAGCACCTTCCCAGTTTCAAACGAGAAAAGCCATGGGGTGGCCGACGAACATTGTCCGCAAAAGACCTCATACGCTTATTCAGATTTCTATTCGAATCCACTTTTCAAAGATTCCATTGCTATTCATGCTTTCAATATGAAAAATATTATTTCGAATGTCAATTTAGTGACATATTCAAATATTTCATTTAAATTTTACATACAAATTGAAACAATCTTAATTATTACAATTTTCATTTAATATAAACAAATTTTAAACAATTTAAATATTTTATATTATCTTTTATTACTGTCTTATTTTGATGAAAAACAAATTGTCACACTGCACTTTAAAAATGCACAACAAGATTTTGCAAAATGAAAAACAATGGGAAACTTGATAACCGTGTAACAGAATATCGAAGCTAAAAAGGGAAAAGTTTGCACTCAATAAAGAGAGCGAGCGATTAATACGAAGTCCCGACAATTGGAGCAGCGAAAACTGTCTGAGCAAAATGCGCGGAGAGAGCTTTACAAAAGACGCGCCAGCGTTTCGCGGTTTTTTCATTTTGGCACGCGTACGCAGCGTGCTACCCGAGTAAGCGGATACCCATCCCACAAAGCTCTTTATGTTATTGTGCGTAATTCAATATGCGTTAAACGCAACAGCAACCACGACTATTATTGTTCAATCTATACATGATTATATGTGTAAGCTTATGCTTTTTTTCTCTTTGACTATTTTATGATTATCTAATAATGTTTTCCAAACAACATTTTTATCGATATTATTCCAATATATTTTCTTTGAGAAGAAATACTGAGAAAAATTGATAGTCACCCTATCGAAACGAAAAATATATTCTTAATACATTCTTAATATATTTTTAATATATTCTTAATATATTCTTGATATATTCTTAATTCATTCTTAACACATTCTTAATATACTTTTATTATATCTTTTAATATATAGGAATATATTCTAAATATATAAAAAATATATTCACGACATAAAAATTTTTAATTTGCAGCAATTTTTAAATATATCAAAAACATATTATGAATATATTGAGCGTATATGGAAAATACATTATCGCATTAAAAACATATTAAGATTCTATTAAGAATATATTATAAATATATTAACAATATATTCGCAATATATTGTTCTAAACAGAGATGGGCAAACCCATTACTCAATTAAACTATATATTTAATAATCATTAAAAATAATACAATCAAGTAGTAAAAAATTACATATTTATCTTGTAAAAAAAGACTGTCTTCAACTAAAAATGGAGGTACCATAATTATTATTGGTGAAAAAAGTAAAAAATATGCATTTTAATTCGGAAAGTAATTGAAAAGTAATTGAATTTTTAATTAACTATTACTTTTGTAAATAAAATAAATTTATGTTTCTAAAAAGTAAGATCATAAATAGAATTATTTGTTTATTCGACTCTACAACTTGTCAAATGACAACAAAATTTTCAATTATTTTTAAAATTTATAATATTTTTCCAATTTTCAAAATTTAATATAAGTAATTGGGTAATTATTTTTGCCCATCTCTGGTTCTAAATAATGAAATTTATTAGATAGTCAAAACAACCATTTATTTTTCTAATAGTATTATACTTATAAATTGTATACCTTAAACATTCAAATCATGTCAATTTGCTAAAGTTACTTTAAATATACTAATCAAGCATAATTTGGCAATTAATCACAAAATGCGTCTTTGTTTGTGTTAAATTAAATGAAAATGTGACAATCAAAATTAATGTCACGTTCATGAAAATTAGACCGACATCACATACTATGTCATTGATATACACTTTTGCTTACTAGATTTGAATGATGGATGTTAGAAGAAGCAAAAAAAAAGTTCCATCAATTGCCGAAGATGAACATTTGTGACACTCTTTAATGTACTTAGACACCAGCTGCATACTATTACTCTGCATATTCTCGAGTACTTGCGACTTGATGCCTATTCGTAGTTGCATACGCACATGGACAGGTGCTTGTCATCGCATCTGCCTGCGCATTTGATAAATATCCTAAAAATGAGCAACTTTTAATTCACTTTTGTTCTTCTATTAGCAGTTGCTCATCAACGAGTGTTTCGTGATCTGAGGTTCTTCCAGCGTAATTAGTCGTTTAATTACGGACAAAAAATCCTTCGTTTGCATCTGCCTTTTGAGCTTTCTTCACGACAATTTTTGAATCAAATGTTTATTATTTAATTAAATTGCAAAAAATTATTCAATGTAATGTAACTTCAATTTTTCAACTTTTTTCAACTTTAATATGTTCAATTTTTTAAAGTAAAAAACATTATATTTTTATAACTTAATCACAAAAAAGTATAATAATGTTGAAATTAAACCCTAACAGAAGAAAATATATATTTCAAAATATATCAAAAAATATATGTGCAAATATATTTTCGACAAAAAGTTATATATTTCATGTAAAATATGTTTTTGAAATATATTTGTAAAAATATAAATAAAAATATATTTGCAACATATATGCAAATTATATTAACATAAAAAGATATATTTCAAACATATTTTCAAATTATTTCAATGACAAAAAGTTACATTTTGATATATATTTTTCCGTACGGAAAGTGCAGACTAAAAGCACCCAAAATAATTCAATTATAAACTTGAAATCCGAAATTAAAGTGTTATATAAATGACTCCATGATTGACCATCTACGAGTCATGATATAATAACTCTCGAATAATTAACTCCGTCTGTCGTTTGATATGAAAGTGTAATTTTTGAAATCGTGAATACTCGTGAGGGTAAAGTAGAATGAAACAGAGCAAATGCCGCGTTAAAAACCCCACCAAATATTTTTCCCCCATTTAAGGGTACGTGTTGCATGTAATACTTTTTGAAATAATGAATCCACGCTGCTGAGCTTATTTATTTTAGCGCGTGCCCATTTATCGTGGTGATGCTACCTGCATTCTCGATACAATATGACTTTCGTATTTATTTCGTTCTGCTCTTGCAGCATCATCTCGACGCATTGTCCACACTTGTGTCCATATGCTACTTAAATGACCCGATGTTGTTGAAAAAATTCGACACGTTTTCAACATTTCCGAGCATTTCAAATGGTATCAATTAATGCACTTCGTGTTTCACAAATTTGATTCTACAAATTTGATTTATCATATTTTTTTTTATAAATGAATAAAATAAAATAAAAATGAAAAAATGAGGGGGGAAAAATGTCCTCGATTTCAAAGTGTAATTTTAATATTACGAATTTAGAATCACTAAATATAGTTAAGTGTTTAGATATAGTCATTTTAGATTATTTAAGCGTAATAATTTTCATGTTTAATCTACGGAATAATTAACGTCACAAAAAAGCTACCGATAACATGATTTGTCGCGCATCGGTCATCGTTGAATCTTTGCATTTGTACGATAGAAGACAATATGGAAAGTCTGTCAAAGATAATCAACCCGTATGCTAGGAATCATTCTGTATTTATTTCAGTTATTATCAATTTTAGCCTCGCGTTTCACCTGTTCGAGTAAGTTGCGCGCACTCGCAGTTGATTGTCGTTACATATTTATGCTCGTTATAATAATTTTTCACCGCAATAAAACCGTTAAAACATCAATCATTTGACTAAGCGATGTCTTACTTCAATTCAATTATTTATTATTATATTATAGAAAAGTATCATGAAAATCTACTATGTTTTGGGAATTTTTGCAAAAGAATATAAATTTTACTATTTTTTTAAATTGAATTTCACTATGTATTCGCTGAATTTTACTATGTTTATATTGAAATTTACTCTTAAACATAGTAAAATTTATACTCTTTTGCAAAAATTCCCAAACTACTATAAAACATACTAAATTTTCATGACTCTTTTCTCTGGGTGTAAGCCTATAAAAATTATCATCTTTCTGACAAAATAGGGATATACTTGTCAAAAACCAAAAAATTATCATCTTTTCTGATAAATATATCCGTTTTTATGAAAATAATTCTCAGGCTTCGAAGACTTTTTATCAGAAAAGTTGATAATTTTATTGGTTTTTTACAAGTATATCCCTATTTTGTTAGAAAGATGATAATTTTTATAAGTTTACTTTTGTTAGTGCACTGTTAAAAATGAAAAGTAATATCACGTTAAATCGAGTTAAATCAACTCGACTATCAGTTGAATTGAACGGATTTTAGATAATTTAACTAATATATGATTTATTCAACTTAAAATAACGTTAATTTTTTAAAAATTTTTAACAGTGTGTATTACATCTTTAAACTAGAAAAAAATGCAATTTCATTCGAATCCAAAAATACACTTGTTTCGAAAATGATATCAGAAAGAAAAGTTATTGAGAGCGGATGATTTGTTTTTTCATTGAATGTAAGGTGTAAAAAGGCACCGAAAGTAAAAAGGGGCCGAAATCTATTTTGACACGGATGCAGAATGAAAAAGATCGGACTTTTCCTTTAAGCGTTATTTCTAACAGCACGAAATAACAAAACGAGGTGGAGTCGTATGGGTTATTTGTCTAAAACGAAGGGATGTTAAGACGTGTGATGCCACCACACACGGTGACGGTAACTCAAAACTGGCGTGCCGTGCCGATGCCAAGCCGACAGCGAGAGCATAAACGACAGACATGTCTCAACGCACAAAAGAATTTGGAACCCCTTTGAATTGCGCAAGATCATCTTTCTATTGATATACCATCGCTCAACATCCCAAACTCGTGGAATTGCGACGCACAATTTTCTTCCATGAAACTCTCCTCCGGTCTTTGTTAATGATAATTATGCACCGCGTCTCTTAATTCCTTTTTTTGTTTTAAAAGTTGAGTCTAAAATCACGTTTAGCGATGCCGCAGAATTCTTCTAAACTGAGCAAAGTAAAAAAAAACATAAATGATTAAAATAGATAAATGTTCCGATAATCTAGATAATCTATCTATGTATCTAGATAATTGAAATGCATTTGTTCATTTTTCTCAGTGTATAAAAGCAAAATAATGTTGATATAAGAGCAATTAATAATTGTGAATCATGTTCTACCAAATGTTGCAAATGGTTTGCGATGGCTCATTTGAAACATTCTCGTGCCAAAGTGTCCCCTAAAATTAGCATATTAGCATTTGTTTCGATAATGTCTGGCTTTATTTTACATGTTTCGGTGGATATTCGCTGGGGGTATACATATATATAACACACGCAGTGGCATTTGTATATACACGACGACATAATCGTTGCAATTATATATGGAAATGATGCGATTCAGCCAACTGTTTGATCACATTTTCCGCATACGCCTTCACGGCCGAGCGATCACACTCACGCGTGCCTGGACAAGATGCGTCGCTTCTAATCGCGATCGTGCACTTATTCGCAAATGATATGTCCTATCTGCCGAAACACGCGAGACCGGATTGCACATAAAGGAGTCATTTTCGTTTGAAGATAAGGCCACACAAAGTGACAGTCGAATGTTTAACTAATTACTCCAATTATGATAACACCGCGATTAGCCAATCGTCATTTTAATTCTCCAAGTCAATCTATAATTGTGTATATTATACATAAATTTGCAATATTTTCTACTTGAACTTTATATACGGTAGAACTTGTGAGGAATCTTGTTTTATTATGCTTTACAGTCTGCGAGGAGTCCTGGCATTTCTGTCGTTTTTCTACACGCTAGATAAAAGTGTAATAATAGTATATTTTGCAACTAGGGAGAAAAGTTGCCGATTCTGGACGAGTGTGAGGTTTGACTTGAGTCGAATCGGCAATTTATCGCTAGTTGAGGACGATATTTGTTTCTTACCAGTGTATCGAAAAGGTCTTTTTTCTCACACGTGTATCGAAAACACGTCTTTTCTTCCCTCAATAGTAGGACGAAAGCGGCAATTTCTCTCCCTCGGGAGGGAAAGTTTGTATAACTTAAATAAGTGAAACAATTTTTGTTAACTAGTTACTTTTCATCACTCTAGTTACTTTCCATCACTATAGTTACTTTCCATCCCTCTGGAGGGAAAGTGCTACTTTTATACCATTTTTCGAGGAAGAACAGACCTTTCCCCCTCGAACGAGAGAAAGTGCCACTTTCATCCCACTTTTAAGGGAAGAAAAGAAATATTTTGTTCCCTCAAAAGTGGGCGAAAATATGTAAAGTAATAAATGTTATATGATAGATCTATTTTTAATGCGTTATTTAATAAAAACTATTATGTCGTATAAAAATTTTACTATACTATATTGTATTTAATATATTACTCAGAAATAGACAATACTGTTACTCAATTAAATTACACTTATGCTAAGTATTTATGACAATACTAAATAGTTAAATTTTAAATATATTCATGTTACAAAATCATGCTAACATAATTTTTTGTTACGAATGCAAAAAAGTGGTCAATTTTCAATACATCTTTCACGGGCGCAAAGTGACTTTTTTCGCCCCAGGGCGAGCAAGCGGGCGCAAAGTTCATTTTTGCGCCTGCTTCTTCTTTGCGCGCACTTGTTCACCCCAGGGCGATAAAAGTCACTTTGCGCCCTCGAAAGATCTATGAAAATGGCCACTTTTTATGCATGAGTGACAAAAAGATATTATTATGACTAATATTGAAAAGTGTAGTAGATATTAGTAAAAAATTAGAAAAATATTATTTTGAATTCTGAAAGAAATTGAAAAGTAATGTCAATTAACCATTAATTAGAGATATAAAATTAAGTATGTAAAAACTTCATCAAACTATGAAATCAGAAATTAAATTATTCAATAATTGGATTCTATGACACGCAGAATAACAACGAATTTCTCATACGTTCTTAGAATTTACAAACATTATTACATTTTTCACATTTCGTATAAGTAATTGAGTAATTTAATATTTGACTATTTCTGATATTATTTTATAATATTTTTTATATTGATGTCGAGTTGTCCTCATAATCATAATATAAAAATTTTTACTGGAAATATAGTAATTTTTATTATAATTTTATTTAGCGTATATCATACAAAAGCATAAGTGGAAAAAAGTTAGAAAAACAGGATATCTCAGACTTAAGAAAAAGACAGAGAGCAGGACTCCTCACAAGTTCTACTGTGTACGACAATTTCTAAATGCATTTAAACTCTTTTATCTTTTTATGAGAATTTTATGTTTTATTTCTTGAAAAAGTTTTTATTGCTTAATTCATTTGTAGAAAAAGTGCAGCTCGTGTGAAATGAGTTCACTGAAAAAGTGCTTATTAAATTTATTTAATTTGATAAAAAAGACAAAAAGCAAAAGTGTTTTAACTTGGACCATTTAGATGGGTATATACTTTTTTTCACCACAGTAAGTTGACGCGCTGATGACGTGTTGTCGGTATTTACTGCGATGTAAAATAGGGTGTCGAGCGTTTAAGTCGGGCATAAATTACCAACGGTATTTACGACATATGGAAAAAGAAATATAGAACGGGCACGTTTAGTTGCATTATAATACACTCTCATAATCAAATCTGATATGCAACGCTTTACATGACTAACGCCACTTTTGGCGATGAAAAATTATACATCTGAAGATACCCTATTTTGCTATTTATTAATGCTTTATATTGTGTTCATGTTCGGAAGATATTGCATTCATTTAGGAATATTGATACTAATTTTTTTCATTTCTCTATTTTTTTCTTTATAATTTTGATTAATTTCGTTTTAATCTATAATATAAATATTATAATTAGTATTATAAAAAAGAACGATGAATTTTTTTATCTTTACCCGAAAACTACAGGTTAAAAAACAACGCTAATTATTCAATGCATCTTAATTAATTTCAGTAATTTCAAATTTTGTTGGGCTATGAAATATTTACTTTGTAAAACAGTTGTAAACAATATTTGTTTTTCAAAAAACTTGAACGTTCAGAAAATCATTTTTATATTCACTTGTTTACTTTATTTATTTGTATATGTAATCTTTATGTATTTATCTTCTCTTACATTTTGTTTTGTTTTGTCGGAACATTGTTTTTGTTTTTTCTGCATTTGATTTTGTTTATATTTACCTTCTATTGTTTTGTGTTTATTATTTTGATTTGCTTTCTTACAATTGTTTTATTTTGTCCGCATTCATATTTTTGTTTGTATTTACACTTTTTTTCTTTATATTTTCTTTTCCATCTATTATTTTGACTCGCTTATGTTGTAGTTTATTTGTATTCGTGTAAAACATGACTTTAACATGAATTTCAGCATCCAATTGAATATAAACTAAATGGCCGTCCTTCTTCCTGTATTTTGATGCTTTTGTCGTGAACTTTTTGGACGACGCGACACGCGATGCGCGGAGGTATAACTACGCGCAATTATATAATCGCTCGTTGTGTTAATTGATGGACACACGAGGGAACGCGTATGTATCGCGTTGAATCTACCCGATCTAACCAGACACGAGACAATTACAGCAGACACAGACGGGAGAACGAGTGAGAAAGAAAGAAAGAAAATGAAGAAAGAAAAACGCGGGTAAGGAGAAGAAGAGTCAGACCGGCGGTGTTAACCTATGATTCACCTCTTAAACGCGGCTTCTTCTTTTCGATTATTAACGCACTGCTAAATGAATATGTACACGAAACTCGAACTAACTCGATTCTCTCGAGCCAAAAGGGGGAACTTTTTTTTCAATTGATATCAGTCAGACATTGTAATGTTCGTACAATGAAGAAAACGGAGAAGAGAGGCCGAGAACTCTATTTTTAACTGTCAAGGACCGAAAGGTGTCGACAAATGCAATTCAAGATTTAATTTATATTTACATTTATTTCTCCTTTTTATATGCAAACATTTTGTTAAACAAAAATATTAATCCCATTTTTCAATGTAAACTTTCATTTAATGAGTTTGAGTTTAATGTAAATAAAAGGATGTATATATATGTCGTAATATAATATAATATAAAAGTATAATATAAAAGTAATAAACGACATATAATATATGTCGTTTATTACTTTTTGTGAAATAAACACTCAAAGTGGCCCAATTTTTCAGACTATCAATTGAATATAATTTCGTAAACTGCATACATAGACGGCCTTCATTATCATATCTTACTTGAAATCGAAATCAGATTAATGTAGCATAAACTTTTAATTAGTAATTAAATGTGGAATCAAACTGTAAAATGAGCATATGAAATGATATGTTTTATATATAAATTAATATATTTTTTTATTTTTAAAAGTATTTACCCAAAGAATTCATTTTTCAAATTATCTAATGACTATCTAATTGAAAGTATATAAACAAATGAGATAATTTTTAGATAAACCTTTTTTTCACTAAAAATGAAGAAGTACATTAACATTATGTAATTGAAACTCAAATCCCTTAGCAAATAATAAATGCAAATTTTCCCATAAACCTTAAATACACTGGCGCAGAAAGTGAATCGGCCGACATAAATCACTTCAACTACTCTACTTTCTTCTTTCGCAAATGAAAAAGAACCGGTATGGTATTGTCAACAAAAGAGCAATCTTTTGAGGCATTGTTTTTGCTTGCGGTGTTCTTTTCGAGCCCTCACAAGTGTGCATTCAGTGTAGTTTATGGATCGCAAGAATAGCACACTGCAGTTTTGTAGGCCCTCAGACTGATGAGGCCAAAGTGGGTACATAAAATATGTTATAATGACCATAATCGACACGGCAGTTAAGTTAATTAGCACTGCCACTGAATATATTCTCCACAGTGAATGGATTCCGCCTTTTTTTCTCTCGGCTGGGGGTAAATTCAATGACAGATGGCTATAATGCATTTTCGAATACCGAAACAGTATCATCCAGATCACTTACTTTTCTATATTATCATGACAGTACTAGAAACTGTACTTCTTATACTAAAACTTCATAGAAGATTCCCTAGCAAAGAAAAATATATTGCGAATATATTGTTAATATATTCTGAATATACTTTTTTTATAAAAATATATTCTTAATAGATTCTTAATATGTTTTTAATATATTATTATATTCACAATACAATCATATTGTATTTTGATTATACTCTCAATATATTCATAAAATATTTTTGATATATTTAAAAAATGCTCCAAATTTCCCTAACAAAACGAAAAATATATTGCGAATATATTGTTAATATATTCTGGATATACTTATTGTATAAAAATATATTCTTAATATATTCTTAATATATTCATAATATATTCTTAATATATTAATATATTGATATATTTAAAAAATGCCCCTAGAAAAACGAAAAATATATTTCGACTATACTGTTAATATATTCGGAATATATTGCGAATATATTTTGCGTATAAAAATATGTTTATAATATATTCTTAATGTATTCATAATATATTCATAATA
>JABFPJ010005902.1:0-11597 GCA_022817425.1 Gryon sp. ZL-2020
ACCCCCTGAAAACCGCCTAAGGGGAGGGGGTCCAAAATCGGAAAAAAACTACTTTATATATCGTAATTTTATACAGCCTACGGCACGTTGGCTGTATAAAAACAAACAAACATATTTTCAATGTTATATATTAGTATGGATAATTACAAGTCTGATACAAACAAAACATATGTACATATTTGGGCCCAGTTAAGGTCAACTCCTCATAAATAACAGACAATAAGGCTAAACAATGGCCAAATGGTTATCAATAATGACCAATTTTTGGCTTATTGAATTATTTTAAAAATTTACTCGGTAAAAAATAATGAACAAAATCATGTGAATATAATAATATTTTCCTGCTTTATTTCTATTGGCCAATTCAAAGATGACATTTACATAATATTATGTCATATATGTATAGTATGACTCTTTGTAGAGTTAAAAGATGTCATGTATAATTTCTAGAAATGTCAAATAAATTTATTTCAGTTTTTCTTCATTCAATTGTTTCGCATTCATATTTATTATCATTCTTTGTTATTCATGTCAACTGAATTTATGTTATTTTAGAAATTTACTAGTTTGTTATTTAATTTCAAAAAATTTATTTTGATAGTGATAGAAATATTTCGATCCTGCACTATGAATGACAGCCTTTTATTCTACAGTGTAGATTTTTTATTTATTTAAAATCATTTTTTTTATTTAGTTAGTTTTTTATTTGGACTTTACGTCAGTCAGGCATATTTTTTGTCAAAGTAATTTAATTCTTACGTAATGATTCATACTTCCAATTTAATTTCTTAAAAGCAATTTGAATTTTTGTTTTGTTTTTTAATTCTACTTCATTCATATTTTTTCATATTAAAATAAAATATCAATAAAGTATGAATAAATATAACCCTAACGTTTTAATATCTATTTACATTCTTCTTAATAAAAAAATTAAAGAAATATGTAAAATCGAATGATAGACAAATAATATATTCAAACTTTGTATAAAAGACATTGTTCACCATCGTACGTTGTGTAAGAAGCAGTGTACTTTTAAAATCATGTACAATTAAAAAGTGCCAAAATGAAACAATATACAAAGAACGTATAAACAATAAATAATGATATTAATAATAATCACTTATTTTTTCTTGAATAATTTAGAATAACAAAAAATGAATAATTTGAAATCCGCCAGATAACATACATCGAAATTTCTCTTGCAGTAACGAACTTAGAACATTTGTTGTTTAAATTCCACGTTCACCCGAGTTACTCAGTTTATTTTAAAAGTTTCCAGCTTTTTAACTTCATCATAAAAATCGCAAAGCCTTATTCTTGCCTCAAAAGAGGACTCCCAAAGTTGTTCACTTAAAATCCACTTTTACATTGTTTCTTTAGACTAAATATGAAACGCAAATCCTAAACTTTTCTGTTATTGAATTGCACATATAGAAAAATGATTGATTTCAAAACAATAACTGTTAACACAAGAAACTTTGGCTCTGCTTGGATTTGCGATAAAACGCATTGTTCGATCATAATTTTGTTACACGCTTTCGAACTGATAATATACCAAATTCCAGAGCAGTGATATAACTCGAAAAATGTCAGACACATAATAAACAAATTCAACATTGAAAAATATTCGCAAATTCTATCAAACTTATCTTTAAAAAAACTTATAATTCTACGTAATTAATTGTTCATTATTTCGATATCAAACAATGCGGCATTAATCTATAATAATTACCATAAATTAACACAGTTAATTGTTTAATGCAGTAAATACAGTTTTTATTCGCGAAAAAATTTTGATCCGCATTTAATAAAATTAGCTGCTTATAATTATTTCTGTCCCGTTTTCATTTATTTCAAATTATTATTGCAAACTTTTTCTCATATACATATATGAAATTCAGTAATAATAAAATAATAATATAAAAAAATAATAAAAATAAATTAATAATATAAAAAATATTATTATAAAAAAATAAAAACAAAATAATAAATGAAATTGAAACATCGCGTAAAATTTGCAATGAAGTTTACAAAAGTATAGTGCAAAAGATGTACTTCTCCTTTTTTTCAATGTATCGTTTTATATTACTCATCTTTATGCAAGATATATTCTAGTAAATGTTGATCTTTCATTTATAGTGCGCTCAAGGTACACTCAACGTCATCCAGTAATTACAAAGCCCTACTTGCTCACATTTCGTTGCACAGTATTCATACTTTTCTATATATAATGAAAAATATTTTTTTTTTTCACAAAATAAAATTCTATTTTTAACTATACTCGCGATTAAATAATAATCAACATATCTATTCCATTAAGTTTGTATATTATAATTATAATAATTAATAAAATTTACTATTATTCATGAAAAATGAATATCATATTAACACGATACAACCTTTTCTCACTGTACTTGACCTTATTTTTACTTAGAATCAATTATAACAATGCAAAGTGACCTATTTTCTGTTGTTTGTATATACATTTTTTTTAAATGAAATTGTTTATCATATAGAGAACGAAAAAATGACGTACAGAAAAATAGCAGAAAAAGGAACATATTTCGAATGTTACTTTCAAAGAATTAATAATTGAATTTAATCGTTACACAGAGAATTTTATTTCATTAAAAATTAGTCGTGTAAATTCATCGCGGAAAATAAATAAAAGTCGTAAATCATATAAAATAAACGATAAATGTTGAAATATTTCCATTAAACAATTGCGCGGAATTGATCTCGCAAATTAAATTACGTAATCATATTCATTTTGCAGTGTATTATAGAATGACAAAAAAATTGTGAAGGGGAAAAAAGTGGAACAACAAATAGATAGTATTTTGATTTTGAATGACAAATGTAAAGGTCAGTTTGGACAGGCATCGATGGTTGGCAATGAAAGTGCATTATTGCAGAAAACAGCCAATCAGATACAAACATTTCAATTCATATAAAGCTATGGAAGCATCGCATGGCAAAAGGATGAAATAACTGCGATAGATCGAAGTTAGAGCCGAAAAGCATTTAGTATTGTGAAAATTGAACGATATCCCGAAATGTAGGACATTTACGTTGAATGTTTGACAAGCTGTTGAGCAAGTACCCATTGTACTGTTCTGTTCTTCTCACTTACGTGGTCGATAAAACGCTGAACAATGCAGCGAGAAATTAAGTTTTGAATTTTATAACATTTAATATTATAGCGTCAACATTATTGGCCATTATTCTTTCAGTCATATCGATGTTTCTATATTTAGATATTTCAACACTTTTAACTATATAAACATAAGACTTTTATTTCAATTCATTGTTATTTTGGAATGAACTATTAAGTCGGAAAAAAGTTGAACTATAATAATATCCTTAGTAAAGTGGTCCAAATTTGTGTAAACTTCCTTTTATCATGAAATATTAATCCTCTTATGACAAGAAGATTTCATTTCGGCATAAAATGATTGAATTGAAATAATGCAGAAATAGTATATTCCATAACTAAGCAGAAAAGATGCTGATTCTAGACGAGTGTCTTGTATGTACATTTTTCTTGAATTGAGGACATTTTTTCTTATCAAACGTCTTTTCTTTCCTTCCGGAAAAATTGGGATAAAAGTAGCATTTTCTCGTCTTAAGCAAGGAATTAGTATTTTACTTAACAAGGAAGATGAAATGAGGAATTCATTTTTAACCGCGAGGAAAACGATTTTTTTTCACACGTGTATCGAAAACACGTCTTTTCTTCCCTCAAAAGTGGGACGAAAGTTGCACTTTCTCTTCCTCGGGAAGGAAAGTTAACTTAAATAAGTGAAACAAAGACCTTTCCGATACACTGGTGAAAAAGAATATCGTCCTCAACTAGGGAGAAATTGTTGAGGAATATACTATTCTCTTACTTTCCGATGTCTCCCATGTTTGGACGATGTTTTTCATTACAAGGTAAGCAATAATATCGATTTCCGGAAATTGCCTCGGAAAGAAAACGGAGGAAAATAAACTAAAGAATGGACAATTTTTCCCTAGATGAGGACAATATTCTTTCTCACCACTGTATCGAAAAGATCTGTTTCTTCTTCGAAAAGTCAGATAAAAGTGGCGCTTTTCCTCCCTAGGCATGAAGAGTAACTTTAATGGTGGAAAGTAACTATAGTAATGCAATGTAACTAGTTAAAAAAATTTTGTTTCACTTACTTAAGTTATACAAACTTTCCCTCCCGAGGGAGAAAAAGTGCCCTTTTCCCCTATAGGAAGTTTTCGTAATGCGGCATTTTGCCCTCCTTCATAACGAAAAATTTCGTACGCAACATGCGAGATGATCGGAAATCCGTTTCCCGAGCGAAGTTTATAGGCCGAGTTGAAAGCGAGGTTTTTAAAGTCTTGTAATACTTAACTAAATTGCATTTCACAACTTTTGCATTATATCACTTTTTGGCTAACTAATCTTCACAAGCATTAAAGTTTCATATTTCAAACCTACACAAATATTCTGTAATCATCTTTCTTTCAAAACTTGCAACGTTTGTCCTCGCGGTTTTTCATGTCATAATGGAAACGCTTGTTCCATTTTCTTTTCTCTTATATTCAAATGATATAATTCCTTGGTTTATCTGCATATATGCCTTTTTTATTTTTATGCAATATTTTCTGTAATCGAATTTTCAACTTTAGGTCCACTTATTAACTGACTAAGAAAATCTCAACTATAAATATATGATTTAAGAAGAAAAATCTAAAATTAATGTGTATTCTTTATTTAAATTCCATTAAGATTTGTTTTCATTTTAAACCACAGTTACATAATTCTTCTTTTTTCTTTGCTTTTGTTTTGCGTTAGTATAAAAGTATTATTCTTTTTCTTTTGGAAAAAAATTTCAAGTGAAACGAAAAAGTTTTCTTTTGCCACGCTCAACTCTATAATTTTCAAGTAAAAGTTTATATATATAAAGTAAATAAATTGAAAATAATTTGATAGAAAAATGTTGCAAACACACACATTAGTTATATAAGTTGAAAATAAAATTGACATTTGTGATAGCTGATATAATTTTATTGTTGCAGTTATTAAATATTAGAATACTGCTTTTTAAAGTTTTGTCTCTTATAATATGAAACATAAACGACACTTTTACGTTAGTTTTTAGAAAAAAAGACACTCAAATGCTAAGGAAAAATATCACCAGAAAATCCACAAACGAAACAAACAAAGCGAAAAAATGAGATATGATTATTTCCGTTTCAGCGATTCTTTTGAGTGTATAACAAACGCGGAAATTAGTTTCACGGAAAAAGTTTCGTAAAAATATATATATCGTTATTCTTAGACTTTTTTGAATTGCTTTTTTTATTGACTAATTGGAATTATAATGTATAACACGAGAAAAAGCGGTGTTGCCCTTAATTAAAATTTTTAAATGAAAATTGAATGTTCTATAGTTATAAATATATGAATATAAAATTTAATATGAATATAAAATTGTGGGTAATTTTATTGCTTTTAATACGATATGATTTTTTAGAATTCTTTAAAATATTATGATAAGTGAATGATTTATATGTGCGCGCTAAAATCAAATTCACAATTTTTTAAGCCGATGAAATTTATGGCCCGTAAAAGTTTAATGCCTTTTGTACGGAAAAATAGCATCAAAATAAGAATAAAAAGAAAAGCAAAATAATAAGTTATCGTTGCAGGCAATAAGAAATGTACGATATTTTGTGAGAAAAATAGCATTCTTCTCTGCACTCGATACATTTTATTTCATCTTTTGCAGTGATAACAAAATGCATTGTAATTTTTTTTCATTTTTCATACAACAATCAGTGTTTGTTAAAGTCACATTGATTCGATATCAATTGTTAAAGTACACACCCTACGATCAATCTTTTGACAATTGAAAAAAGTTGATATAAAATCTATCATAATGGAAGGGTTTTTTTAACAGTTAATTTTTCGGTTAAACATTTCAGTTAAACAATTTTTAAATTTGCTATAAAATTTGAAAGCATATCTTATTGATGAACTCTGACGTCAGAAAATGGATTAATCAATTCATCATTCGATTCTTATAGTTATGTCATATCTGATTATACAAAAGTTTTGTGTTTTAAGGTAGAAGCACCGATTTCCGATACTTTAGTCCGATTTCCGACATAATGTGTAAGAAAGAGATAGAAATAGAATTTTCAATGTTAAGTATCGAAAACCGGCGCAGTCACGGAAACCTGTGCCGTAATCTCAGTGAATAAACAAAAAATATTTTTTACTAATATATTATTTTTCTTCATATAATGACAATATATATTCGCAGTGTATTGCTAAGCAGGTAAATTTGGAACATTTTATAAGTATATTAAGAATATATTTTTACAGAGAAAGTGTGTTAACGATAAATACGTAATATATTTCGTTTTTTCACGTTAATTATTTTTTGTTTCAATAGAAAAACTTCCACAGTCAACTTTCTTTTTATTTTAAACTTTGTTTAAACAAGTGTTCAGAATAATAATGAATTTTAATATTTCAGAGTTTTCTAAAAATACATACAAACTTGTTAAATATTGGTTTAGAAGATTAAAAAGTGTAATTTTTCTTTAACAGTGTCTCAAAATTGCAATTCAAATAAAAAGTAATTTCTTTTTATTTTTTCATCGAATGTTTGTCGTATGAGCTAGTTTTAAAAAGTATGAACATGCAAAGGAAAATGTATAAACAATACGTATGATTCCAAAATAATTGGAATAAAAATAAAAGAATTGAAAAAAAATAAAAAGGAAATTTGAAGTAGCATTACTAAATTTGCAGAAATCATTATCATGCAAATTATCTTTATATTTTGTTCATTTATTACATACAAATTTACAATAAGTTTGCTTCATATTCTTTGTTTCTCTTTTTGTCCTTCTTTTTTCTCGTATTCATTTTTATTTCTATTATTTTTTGAATCTATACCAACTGAAATTAAATATAATGTTTAATCACTTTTATTTTTAACATTCTTCGAATTTTGTTCAAATATCGAACATTGTTTTTAAATTTAATTTAATTTTATTTCTAACATTTTGTTAATTTTAAGGTGATATATCGGTCTGCTGCGCCAGAGTTATTGCCTTTATGAATTAAAAATTGTTGGTAATGAATAAAATAAAACAAAAGTTATCTGAGGATTCTTTGTTTATGAAAGAATCTTATGATTAACAAAATTAAATTTTTATTGTAAACTTTTATCTTGCGACCTTTACTGGTGTTTCATCATAATTAATTACATCAAGGAAAGCAGTAAAATTTGTAAGATAAAAGTTTACAATAAAAATCAAATATTGTTCGTCATCATAAGATTCTATTATAAACGAAGAATCATCTTATTAATTTTATTTTATTCACTACGACCAATTTCAAATAAAAAAAAAAAAATAACTCCTGTGCAGCAGACTAAATTATCACCTTAACAAGATACGCCCGGCCCACAATATTCATAACTGCATTGAATATTTCAACACAAATAAAAACATCGATTTTTTAATTGAATGAAAAAGTTTCTTTCGTATTATAACACGAAAGTAACTGCTTTTGTGCACACGCAGAGCAGAATTAATATAAAAATTTATATTTAAAATTAAAAATTTACTGAACTTAAATACAAGGACGGATGCAAAATTTAGCGAAAAATTACTGAACTTTTAATGAAATATTATTGAATATTTATGAAAAATTCGTGAAAATGCAATAATTTTGAATGAAAAGTTCAGTATTTTTTCTCGAAATTTTGCATATGTCCCTGTATTACTGAAACTTCAATAAATTTTCAATTTTAAACATAAATTTTTATATTAATTCTACTCTGCGTGTGAAGAAAGGGAAATCGAGGAGAAATAACTTGACGAGTAATATTTTTATTCCTTGATTTTGGAAAATAATATAATAAGAAAAAATAACCTTATAAATACATCAATTTAAATATTTTTGTTTGTTTCTTTAGCAAGATTATGAGAATAAAAATATAGCAAGCACATTATAATAATATTTTATAAAGAAAAAGCAAAGTGGAACTTGCGGAATGAAAACTTAACTTGCGATCAAGTTTTAATTTCTGGACGCTCACGGGATTATATGTACCTGGAGTTTCTAGTTTCGGACAGTATCGAGATTGACAGTAGTGTCGACGCATGCGTACATAATTTTAGACTCGTTAAAACGATGCGTTGTGATTAAATGTTGAAATCTTGGGTCTCAAGGAAAAATCCCTTGATGCTTGAGAATTTATATGTTGACTATACACTTAACTCTCTCAAATGTCACAAAAATTGGGCAGAAAAAATTCCCAAATGTCACGAAGCGAAAACATTTTGATTGGCTACATTTGTCCCCACCACGAATTTTCGTGACTTTTGGGAGATTTTTGTCGTTACATTTGGGAGATTGTGACATTTGAGAATGTGACATTTGAGAGAGTCAAGTGTATGTCAAGCTTTTTAAAGTAAATTCTTGATAACAAAAAATATATAAAATAATTATTAAAGTTAGTTAATATCAAATTTAAAAAAGGAACTGTCACGCTACTAAACGTTTTAAATTTAAAATATAATATTAAGTTTAAACGTCGAAGTTTTTGTATTATCATTAAAACTAAAGTTGTTTTTCCTTTATTTCGCTTTTCGCGTGCGTAGCAAAAAATAATGCATTGATAAATTGCATTATTTTGTTATTAAAATTGATATTTTTAATAACAAAACGTGTTTCATTCAGAATATACACAACACAATTATTATAAATACTAAATTGGAATATTTTTCGATCAATTATACAAAATAGTTGAATAAAAAATGTAAATAAGGAAGTAAATAAAAGAAAAGTATATAAACACGAAGAAGAAAAACAAGCAGCAATGGAAATGAAAATAAAGTCAAATAAATAAAGCTACATTAAATGTACAAAATATCAACAAATCATACATATAAATATTTCGATTTCGCAATAATGTACTAAATATGAATCGTAATATTGGTTTCTCTTGTGCACTTAATAAAATTAAATTATATAATTATTCTGATATGATAAAATGCTTATTTTATCTTAACAAAATTTATACCACTGATTAAAATATATTTTAATTACTGTATTTAACGAAATTATTATTTATTCACTCTTACTGAAAAATGTAGATATAGTTTTGTATTATATATTTTTAAATAGAAAAAGATGTACCATTTTAGAACACAATGGATTTGTGCGAAGTGCCGGAAAAATTTTTAATTATTTTAACAGTTTGAACAATTCGTTTTCTCTATTTTTGTTCCATCTTTTTTCATTGGTGCTTTGATTTCGTTTAGTTGGTTAACAATTAAAATACAATTATATATTGAATGAATAAAGTTTTTCTTTACCAAATGTTATTTTATCATTATAAATATATTAATAAATAATAAAATAAAATATGCATTTTGCATTTTTATTTATGGTTTTGTTTATCTAATAATGAATTTTTTAATATAAAATTGCGTTAACTAATGCATTTTTAATACTAATTGCATCCTACTAATAAATACATTTCAATCTATGTTTATCTTTTTGTCTATTTGTTTATCTGTCACCTTATCACGCAAAAATTATTAGACCAAATTAGCTCAAAGTTTGTCGGTATGTAGTGTCAAAGACGCTGGGTGTCATGAAATATATATTTTAAGGATGTCATAGGGATGTCGTGGGGATATCATAAGGATATCATAAGAATCTTATACGGATATTATAGGTATGTCATAAATATGTCATAGGGAAGTAAGTATGTCACAAGAAGTAATTGTTTTCGTCCGCACGAAGCCGGCGATTCAGCTAGCATTATAAAAATGTACCTTAAATATTGAAAAAATATTTAAGGTAAATTTATATAGAAAATTTTAATTGTCTAATTTATTTAAAATTTAAACTAATTTAATGCATAATCTTACCTTTGTGTTTGTTGTTGAAGAAGTTGACTTAGACTGATTCTGGTAAGATGCTTAATGTTGACATAACATCATATTTGATATATTGTTTTATTCTTTTATTTTAATAAGTTCATTGTCGTATTGCGTACTTCATATGAAATCATTTGCCAGTTAGTATGAAGTTAGCTTCAACATCAACTGCAAATGATTTATTACCATAAATTATTCATACATGCAAAGTTTTAAGTTTCTTGTAAAATCAAATGTTGGATGGATATTTCTCATTGCCATGGGAGTGAGAAAGTTAGACAAATGTTAGAAATGAAAATGTTGATAAAAAAACTGATTCAATATTGAATCAGTCTGTAAGTATCTTAAAAACAAAATCTTATTAACTTCTTATTGTCTTCAGAAAAAATATGATAAAAAAATTTGCTGAGAAACAATTTATGTGGAATCAATGAATGAATGAAATTTTTTAGTGTAATAATTAAAAAAAATTAATAAATAGATTAAACAAATTCTACTTTTTTATTTTCATTTTTATAATAAAAAACAAATGTTTTATTTTCAACAAATTATAAAATTCTACGAAAAATATATTTTTTTCTGCAAAATTACATTATTTATTCTATAATATTCTGAAAATGCATTATATTACTATTAATTTTTAAACAGTATTACTCTTCATTTAAGTATCAACAAGAATCTCATAATACTCTCTATATACGTTATACGTAACAGTAAAAGCCGAAACAGTCCCTTAAGGAAATAAAAGTAATACGGAAATTTATGACGTGTCTAAAAAAAGGGAACAGCGATGAAAAATGATTTCAATCTGATAATTGTGTTACTTCATTAAAACTTATACAAATATTTATATTCTTCTTGTATAACATAATACATACAAATCATTAATTGATTTGAATATGCAAATTTATTGATCAATAAATATACACATCTCACTTATTTGAATATTCGATGTAAACTTATTACCGAAAATAATGTAAAACATGAAAAGTAAACATTGAGGGAAAATTTGCCTCGTAAGTATAAAACGATTGTAAGAACACGTGTGCAACACTATTTTGACCTAAAACAAAAAATGCCATAAAATTATCATAAGAAGTAGAATATGCAAATGCAGTGAAACTGGATATGTATATAATTAAAATAAATATAATTAAAACTGTAATATATATCTCTTCATTAATTATAATTATAATAATATAAGTAATTATAATTACAGAAATAGCATAAATAATGTATAAAAAACAAATAATTGTCTTCTTTTTAATATTCATTTTCAAAATAATATAATTCATTATTAAAACGATTCCACACAAATTTTATCCGATATAATTAACATAACTGTATTACACATTTGCACGTGCAATTATAATTTAATTTGCCTTTAGTTTGTATTAATTAAGAACAACAAAATTGAATCTTCGTGAAATTTAATGAAACATGATAATTTTACATCAAAATTGATACAACTTAATATTGACTAAAGTTTAATCAAACATAAAACAAATACTATGAGTGAAAAACAAAAAATGAACAATGAATGAAATATAATAAAAGAAATCATTTGATGACCAACCGAATTATTTCCACGCGCTTGAAATATTGTGAAAAATAAGTGAAATGTTTTTTTTTTTTTTTTTTTTTTTTTTTTT
>JABFPJ010005903.1:0-11596 GCA_022817425.1 Gryon sp. ZL-2020
TTTTTTTTAAATATCATTAATTTATTTAAAATATAAAAATATTAAATGAGAAAAGATTGATAATCAATAATTTTAAAGAATGAGGTTATGAATTTATATACAAACCAAATTAGTAGATTAAATACTAATAAAAAAATGGGAAATATTTACGTATGAAATTTTTAATGACAGCGGATGGTAGATCCTATTTTTCAAGGATTTTACGTATGTCACAGCCCATTTTTGTTAATTATCGAATCGTTTAAAGCGAAAGTTGATCTGCACATTTAAGACACGCAGTGTTGATTACAGCGTTATCACAACAACGTGAGGCGCTATGCTTAAACTCGCGAGTTTCAGTGCAATGTTTCGTATTTTGATATAAGACTTTTGATTTTAACACCGCGCAAAGTGTTATTACAATACTTCTTTTCTTTCCGTGCATACATTGATAATATGATCTAAACTCAAATTTCCAATTCAATTTGACCGGCTAAATCCCATTTCGGAGTAATGAGCGTTTGAAGAAATGTTAAAAATACTTCAAACAATAATTCAGAATTGAAAATTTCAAAATTAAAAAGGTAGAAAAACGAAAACGCGTACATTACGTGCAAAATCGCGATTTTACATATTATGCCGAAATTTTGACTATGTTGCACCTTTTTTATTTTTGCGTTGAATATTCAGGGGTGTTTTCTGAAAGGTTCTTGACGTATTCTCAAAAGCTCATCACTCCAAAATGCACTTTGGGCGGTCAATTGAACTAAGAAAACTAAGAAGTTGAAAATATCGCGATTTCATACAATGGCGATATTTTGACTATGTTGCACCTTTTTTATTTTAGCTTTGAATATGCAGGCGTGTTTTTTAAAAGGTTCTTAACCTATTGCCAAAAGCTCATCACTCCGAAATGAACCTTGAGCGGTCAAATGAACTAAGAAAACTAAGAAGTTGAAATTATCGCGATTTCATATAATGGCGAGATTCGACTATGTTGCACCTTTTTTATTTTCACTTTGAATATTCAGGCGTGTTTTTTGAAAGGTTCTTAACGTATTCTCAATAGCTCATCACTCCGGAATGAACCTTGGGCCGTCAAATGAACTAAGAAAACTACACTGACAAAAGTAAACCTATAAAAATTATCATCTTTCTGACAAAATAGGGATGGGATTTAGCCGGTCAAATTGAATTGGAAATTTGAGTTTAGATCATATTATCAATGTATGACTAAAATTCTGTTTTTTTTTTATTTCTCCTGATCTAATTTGTTGAAATTTTGTTAATTTAGTGTATTTATTTATTTTTTACATTCTAATTATGTTTTTCTTATTGTTTTTTGTTATTTTAGAAATTCGATATTTTGACGTAAGAAACTTCAGCCACATTTTTTCTTTTTCCAGTCGCCTGATAAAACTCAATTGACGATGGTTTACGTCTTATACGCTTTTACAAGCAGCGAATATTTTTACGCTATACTCTTTTCTTAAATGTTCGATTGCAAACAATCACGCAGCAGTTAATAAGATTAATTAGTCAGACGTTTTCAAAATCAATATTGGTTTATGATAATTTAAATGTCATCCGTTTTTATTAACGGTTAGATGATGATGACAAATGTTATAAGTTACGTTATTATTATATTTCTGTGCATATTACACTGCAAATACAGAACATCATGTTTTTAAAATACGCACTGACCTACAAATCACAGAAAATTTTACTGCTAATAACCGGGCGGCACACTCATCCAAATAGATTGTTAAAATAAAAATCCAGATCATTAATTGTAAATTGCTGTTTGATTAAAAGTTAATTTAAAAATGTAGCTTGCAAATATTACGATCTAACTTTAAAGTGACAGTGTCAATGTTTTTCCGCGAAAAAAATCAATATTTTGTTTTTTTATTAATTAATAATATTTATGTTTAAATTATTCATAAATAATATGAGTCGATCAGTCAATTTAAACTGTTATTTTCCTTCCATCCTACCTTAATATCACGCATCTTCAAATAAAGTAACCTCAATTGCTAAATCTAAAATCTAGATTGTGTCTCGAGCATACAAAATGCAGATATTCAAATTTACGATCTAATAATGCATAAAAACTATTTATACTGTTTTTCTAACAATCTCATACGGAGAGTACAAAGACTATAGATCTAAATAACAAATTTTCCTGTGAAAAACAGTACAATTTAGTGTTGAAACATAGATTTATTATATATATACTACACAATTTTGCGATTAAATTTCATCGTTTTTAACAGAAAAATATGTTATTTAGGTCAACCGTCTCTGTCGCCCTGTTATAAACAGTACATTTTTCTGACTCAGTGCGATAAACAGATTAAATTTGTATTTATTAAAAAAAAATATAGCAAAATGCAGTTTAAAAATATGAATTAAAAGTTATAGATTTTCCAAATGCGTCCGTAACCTTTTCACAGATATGTCATTTGCGCCATGAAAATATTATCGTTAGCGATGAACAAAGTTAATCATTTGCGCCAGAAAACATTATCGTTAACGCAAGACAAAATTTTTCATTTTGGCTTATTTTGAAAAAAATATGAATAAATGATTAAAACAAATATCATTGTTTATTAATTTATTGATTTATTATCATTATCATAATGGCGCATTTAACATATTTCATAATGGCGCTTATGATTAATCGTCATTGGCGCAATTGATCAATTCATTTATGGCGCATTTGATTTAAAAAAAAACAAGGAAATGGCGCATTTGATATTCAACGATTTTTCTATTAAAAGAAAGTTATGACTACACAGCAGATAGTATAGTCTTTGTCCATGATGACTTTTCGATGTCATCTTATACATAAATACTAATAAAATTATTATTATAGTACAAACTAAATATTAAATTAGTTTAAATGAATTTTTATATTATTATTCTATAGATGAGTTCATTTCAATCTTTCAAAAATGTTTTTCATTCTACAAAAAATCTATTTTATAAATTGAAAGTTCTTTAGAAACATTCTAGTGTTGTTTAAAATTTTTCAGAAACTTCATTCTTGAAATTTCGAAGAATCGATAACCTTCCAATTATTTTTAAATGAAACACCAGCATTCCTAAATGATAGGTTTTGCGTTTTTTATATTCGATGTGTTAAAACTTTTGACTGCTACTGAAGGTATTTGTGTATGTTTGTTGCTTGTAAAAAAGGAAAAGAAACAAAAAAATACGGACCAGTGAAAATGTCAGCAAGTGACAGTATACGTAGCTCTGTAAAAGCAATGAATTGCAACGTTGTTTATTTTTCGTATTTCACGATCGCTCTCAGTACCAGTTACCGAAATTCAAGACGGTAAAAAAATAACACGGTCGATGAATTTCTGACTGATGAATTGCACAAAATAACTCGTGACGAAATATCGTTCAATTTTTTGATTGAATAAAGGCTCCATGTATACTAAGGTTAGTTGTGCACCAAAGTGTAACGGATAAAAGAATAAAGAAAACAGAAAATTATGCACCGTGTGAAAGAATAATGAATACAAGTTGCTAAATAATTTAGTTTCTAGTTGGTAAGACGAAGTTGATCAGTTGCATTGAAGTTTCGCGAAAAAAAGTAAATAACAAGCTTCATCAATGAAGCGACGTTTTGTAACTTCCACCGATGTATTTTAATTTATTCTCGACGAAAAGTACGTAGTATTGAATACATCTGTTGTAATATGATGTGAGTTTATATGCGAGATAATTTGAATAAATTTAATGAAAAAAGCAGTATTAACGTTAAAGATCGTGTTTTGCTTCGTTCAAAATGTTCTTTTTGGTTCAATAAATATAACACAAAAAGTGATTCTAATGTGCTAATCTTGTACAATCATTCATAAAGACGTTTTCGTAATGCATTTTATTTGTTACTTCAATTATTTTTTTTTATTAATTCAATTCAATAATTTACATATATGTATAAATATATGCTTATACATACGTATTTATATATTTCACTGGTTTATGAACACAAATTTACAACTTACAACATCGTGATTGGTTGTCGAAAAAGTTAAATATGCAGATGAAGTTAAAGCACACTTTATGTTGATCAAACAAAAAAAACGTTTTAATGAACATTTTATTTGTTTCTTTTTATTTTCATGTGTAAATTATGAATTATTCAACGTCAAACTTGAAACAGATTGAGCTCATATACTACATAATGAGAGTAAAAATAAAATCGCTATAATTTGATATATATAATAATAATACATACATACATTGGTTTATGAAAAACGTACAACGACGCATAAGGAGTTTATATCTATACAATTTGTACAACTTAATTAAATTTTGAAATATGTAATAATCATAATTCATAAGAGTGCATCGGTTTTTTTAATACAGTTTTTTAAAATGTGTGATGTTACTTAGATTAATTAATGTGCGTGGTGCATTAATGATCATTAATGTACTATCATTTGAAAGCTTATCATACTTATAATACACTGTTCAATTCATTTTCATATATAACATTTCCGTCAATTGCACAAAAGAATACATTATTATTCAATCACATTAATGACGAGTTACTCTAACAAATTTATTGTATTTGGTCCAAAATTCTTGCATTTGATTTTTGCATTAAATTGAAACAAAATAAGCGAAATATTAATATTATTTTTTTACTAATTTTCATGTCTTCCTTAAAATGAAAAAAATGATGTTCAATCGTTTATAAAATAACTACTTATTCTTATTGCATGTAGGTTTATAAATAAACCAACGCTGTAGATTTACGGTTCTTACATAATCGATATTCGCATTATGTTAATGTTTTTTTTTGTAAACAAATTGTTTTTTTTGTTTGTTACGTAATATTTTTTAATGTACTGATTACGTTTATAGTTGCTTAATAATTTCAATTTTCACAACTGAAAAAGTTATTTTTCAATAAATTTATTAAATTGTTTAAAATAGTTCTTGCCTTTTCAGTATTTAATAATACATTTATAGTTAAACGTAAATGTCATTCATCTTCAATTAGTTACGGCCTCGTAAGAAACTTTAAATGACCATTCATAATTTTATATAGCGAAAATTTGTGCTGTAAAACATCATTTATGATCCTTTATGATTCTTTGGTTCACTTTATCTCTTGAAACTATTATGTCAGTAATGATATAATAGTGTTATATAGTATACACATTTCTGATTTCTCTTTGCAAATTATGTAGCATAAGTGTTAATCGTTTTATCTTATCTTAATTACAATTCATGTTTTACAATTTTATATAAAAAACTAAAGTTGTAAAAGATCGTTTTTTTTTTTTTTTAATAAATATGTATGAGTAGCAAGAACTTTTGACAAAATATCTTATATTTCAACCATTCTGCCTAATGTTACTAAAAAAGACAAATAAAAGGATATTTTAGGTATTTTATTATTTTATTGGACACTATTTTCTTTCCGGACATTGAAAGAATAGAGAAAACTTTCTATTCTTATATGGAGACGCAAAAATGTGTTTATCTCACAAAAAAATGTATCACCCCAATGGGAAACGAACAACTGGTCCAAGTCTGGCACAGTACTGGTCTTCTGGCAGAATGTGTTACCAGTATCAAGCCTATTCTGGGCCGTATGTAAAGTCTGGCAATTTCCCATAGGGACATTTCTCGGATGAATGTTGTGATTTTCGGTAATTTTGAGTCAGTGTTATTAATTCTAAATATTGCATTTTAACATACAAACAAGTTTTCCTTTTGTCAATTTTAGCAACAAAAATTTGTTTTGTAGTTTTTAGTATCATTTTTCTTCAACTAATCTGTTTTTCTTTAGAAGCTGTGAACAAAGCATCAGAACATTCCAATTTTTTATTTATTTTACCATTAAGAAATTTCAAATGTCCTAAAGCGTTGATTCATTATGTAACTTAGTAAAAACTCTCATTTTTCATTTATATTAACGATAAAATAATAACTTTTACTCAGAAAAAAGTTTCTAATTAAATAATGTATTTTATAATCACTTTCATTGCCGTCACTTTTAGTTTTAACAAAAGGGAAATTTGTTATTTTACTAAGTTCTTATTAATATTTGATTCTAATTGAATTATGTAATAAGAATGAAAGCAAGGAATTTAACTGATCCTATATGGAAAAGACAACGATGTAACATTCGAATCGAGAGTTTAACAATATCGGCAAACGACATTGACTTAACAACGTTGGGCCAATGTTGATGCAAAGTTGTCTGCCAATGTTTGTAGCCACTTTTTAACCGAAATTGAACGGAAATTGTGTCCCAACATTGAATTATTTTAATTGAATACATTTTTCCATAAATGAAAACGACACTGGAACAAGACTGCCCTAGTAAGATTGTCACATGGGCTCAAGCTGGGACCAACTTGGGAATAAATGTAACCAAACTCGGAATGTTATTGGGCCAAAATGGTTTTAATCATGGCCCTACATGGTTATGTAACGCTGTGCCCATATATTGCCCAAATAGTACATATGACATAGGCTAAACTGGGGCCAATATAAGCTGGAAGTGGGCCCCATAATAGCAAAATGCTGGCATGAATCTGTCAAACATTATCAAACAAAAACAATTATTTCTTTAAACAACAAAATTAATGTAAACATATATTTATTAAAATTTACTTTATTTTTATAATTAAACCATATTTTTTTACATTTTAAACAATATTTCAGTAAAATAGTCTCATACATGTAATATAAAATTGAATGAGCACATAAAATGTTAAAAATAAAACCTAATTACAAATTGTGAATGATGTTTGTATTATTTATAATTATATTTTCATTTTAAACTATTTAAGTAAAACAACAATAGAATGATTGTTATATAAATATTATAGATGTTATATACTATAGATAAAAAATTATTTATGTAAAAAACATAATGACATTTTTATTACAAACCTTCTTTGATTTGATATTTCGATAGAATTTTTAGTTTAATTCTCCACATTGGTCCCAGTTTGGTTGAGCGTTACATACCCACATGGGTCTCAACCTTGGTTCATTATGGGCACTGTATGGGACCGTAAAAGTTAATTCAACAAATTTGATTATGGGTGTACCTAGACTATCCCCATTGTGGGTCCAGGATTTAATCTGGGCGCGCCCGATTTCAATCTTACTAGGGTGGTAAACCAACGTTAAGACAACGCGGTTAATAAAGATTGAGTTCACTATAAAAACAAGTGGTTTGTTTTGAAACATTTTGTAGCAGCTTTTAAAACGTTTAGAAGTGTTTCCAAATTTTCGCCTATCTTCTTATAATGGGAAACACTTGCGCATATTTCAAAATTGAAACACTAGGTTTTACAGTGTTGGCGTTTCATCCCAACGATTTCTCAATGTCAAGCCATTGTCGCGTGCCAACGTATTAAAATACGCCAATATTGGCCCAACATTGGGCCAATTTCACATTTGCATATGGGAGATTATTAATTTAAACGATAATTGAGTCTCTTTTTTGGTAAAATATAATTATAATAAGAAATTGATGTAACATTAATTGATATGGTATTGTATAAATTAATATAATATTTATTATTAATTTGAAGATTGAGATACAGTTCTTTATTACATTACTTATATATTTACAATACAACTTCTATCAAAAGCTTCTTTAGGCGGTTCAATGTTTTATTGTTAAAGATTTCTTACGATTTTCCTCATTAATATTCAATCATTTTGTCCAATTTTTTCCATTTTAAGTTAATCATTGTTGCAATTAACAACATAATTTAATATTTAATAATCAAATGTTTGTCATTTCTTTCAATTTTAATATAAAACATGGTTATTCAGATTTTTGGAGCAGTAATATTATAAATCAGCATATGAAAGCAATTGTAGTTTATCTACAAAGATTATGTACACGACAAATTTATTATTATAGGTTTTTAAATAAAGTTTTGCTTTCAAAACCAGAATAAGGTATCAAAATATTTTACTAGAACTTTTACTAACCCTTGTTAATTGTTTGTTTATTTTTCTTTGTCTCTATACTTTTTCATCTTTCTTACTTTTTGTTTATAAATAATCATGGCACAACGTTTTGGCATCCTTGACACTCTGTGACAGTACAGGATGTCCCAAAAATTCGTGTTCTATGTAATATAATTCCATAATATAAAATTATGAAATTGCTTCGTTATCCGTACGAACAAATTTGCACCAAAAAATATTTTATGCAAAAAATTACATCTCAGAGAGTCATTATGTGGTTCTGTATTAATGTGGTAGAAATGGACAATGTTGAAATAATATTACCAAATGATCTAATGATCTTTTTTGACATCGTAACATTGTGTACAATTGAATAATTATAAATGTGGTAATGCCGTAATAGATTAATAAAAAAAGCAAAATATTTAACACATATAAACAAACAAGTAAACAAAAAATAGTGTCATTCTTAATGTATAAAAATGAAATCCACTTAAAGGGTTTCATTAATCCTTATCTAAACATTTCAAAATATATTTTTCCATTCTACAATGAAATTTTGTCTGTATGAATGCATTTTCCGTTTGCAAATCATTGATCGGAATTATCGTTGATCCTATTTGCTTGACCTTATATACTAAATGCGATACAGCTTTAAGACAGTTATTGCAATTTGAAATACTAATTCTACCAATCAGATGCTCCTTGGTCTGCAAATTCCGCAGATCGATATTTTAGAATTGCATTTCCAGGTCTCGTTAAAGTGTGCATCGAGTCGCTGAAAGTGTTATCAGGAATTTGCTGAAGACTTGGGCTACGTTCAGTAACTTGCGCACATGTGCTTTAACTATTTAATTCAATTTTGTTAAAACATTGACAAACAAATGTTCAGGAAAGTTAGTCAAGGATTATTTCATTACGTTATTTTTAAATCTAGCAATTTATTTTTAGCTTTCTTATCTTCTTTATTCTTTAAATTAATCGAGAGAAAGTCTACGAGCTTACGGCCTCATTTGCAAATATTCTATGCACTAATTGATCCGAAAGAAGTGCACTTGAAAAGAAACTTTCTGAGGCCAATATGTTTGACGAGAAAAATTCGTCATCCCTTTTCATTCATTAATTTCAATTAAAACTTTGGCACGAAACGATTACGTAACTGATTTTAGATCTTGTACGAAAGACTTTTAGTGTCTTTTTGATATTCAGAATTTTAAATTTACGATGTGTTCCTTTATATTTCTTTGACTACGCAAAAATAAAAAAATAAAAAAAATAGAGTGTAAATATTTGGCTATAACTGCTGTTCGACAACCAAGAAATCAAAGGTCTATAAATTGAAAGTTTGATATTTCTTTGTAAACGAAAAAATTATCATGTAATTTTCAAAGAATTTAAAATTTAATAAAAAATATTCAATAACAAGACAAGCTAATTGCTTGTCTTGTTGTTAAATAATGAATAGCTGCAAATTGATTATCTGTGTTTAGCTTCGTGTGACCTAGAACACCATCATGTAACCTTTCTTTCCAGCTATGTGCACATAGCGAATGTGAAGTTTGAGGGGTTCGACTGTACTTGCATTGCAAAAATGTTGTCTACCTTATTTATTTAAATTACTTTATTTAATGTCATTACTATAGCATAACTAAAGTGTCAACAAAACGCTGAATTTCTCAACGATAATGTTTTACCGCGTTGTCAGTTGACGCAATAATAAATACTGGCATAGCATATACGTTGTCATTACAAATGTATTCTTGTTGTATAACCCGCGTGGAAAAATTAGTCTGGATATAGTCTGGCAACGTCTATCCAGATTACATCCATACTATATCCAGACTGTTTTTTCCACTAGGGATAATGTTTTACCGCGTTGTCAGTTGACGCAATAATAAATACTGGCATAGCATATACGTTGTCATTACAAATGTATTCTTGTTGTATAAATTATACGCCAATTAGTGTGGACAGGTTGCAAGACCAAAAATTCTAACTTTATAAACATTAGAAGATAAATCAATCAACACATCCAGCAAAATTTGCTAAAAATAGCGATAAAATTGTTTTACTGTACGTAAAACAGACGATATCGACTACTTTATAGTCATTTCTGCTATGTTTCAAGGTTTATTCATCACATAATAACTGAATAACAATTACAACATACTAGAATTTGTTATATTTTGTCATAGCATCGTTGATTTTCACGTCTTCTGCGTGATTACTAATTAAAAATGGTAGCCAATATCTATCTGAGATTCTTCACTGAGAACAAAAACCAATGAAAATTATCGTGCTAGTCATAGTTAACATAAGTAACATCGTCGAAAAGGGAATAAGTATCTTGTTTAATTGATATTTTGTAATTATTTAGTTGACTATTTTAATTTATATCTCCATTATTTTTAAGAAAAGGATAAACAATTTTTGCCGTGGTGTTGCTTATAGACTGTATTTAGTATTATATGTTGTTATTTTTAGAAAAATTTGTTGTACTGTTAATAATAAATACGTGCTTTTAATTACAATTTACGTTTTGTTGCCTTTAAATATTACCATCTAGCACGATAAATTTTTTGTTGTGCGAATTCCCTAAATTTGATTATGCAAACATAAAATAATTATTATGACAGAACGGTGAACTTTTCGTACAATATTTGCTAGCTATTTATGGTTGTGTCATCTAAATAGTAATTTGGATGAGTGAATTTCCTGATACGCCTTTTTCATAAACAATGAAATGGGACAGTGGATAAGTCAGTGGCCTAACACTTTAATAATAAGTTTAAGTTAAAAATAAATATATTATAAAATAAATATATGTTATAAATGTACAAATTATACTATAAATAATTTCTAGTATATTAATTTTGTATTTTTGTTTTTTTCTGTTACGCGCCATCAGTAAATTTTACTTTACTGGTACATTAAATTTGTTGTTTTTATCAGTTATTCTTATTGTATTGTGAGGATAAATTATGCTCTACTGGTAAGGTAACATTTGTTTTGTTTTGGAACTGATTTTACATCTAAAAGTTTCTTAAAATAAAAAAAAGAAAGGTAATTTTTAATGTTTACTCACTAATACCGATGTTTACTAAGCAACACGGTAAAATTAATGATATTTTCACAATACTTTTTATTTAGTTTTTGGGTCAGTGTTCATGACCGGATGCATCAGCTGACACTTAAAGTTAAGTAACATTGACGGTGGACAACAATATGATGTGTTACTCATAATGAGAAATTAAGAATACAATTTCATTAAGCTATCATTTTTAAACGATGTACAACAAAATAATTGTTATCAAATAAAGCAATAAATTTGTAATGTATAATTTGATTTTGTCCCCGATCTACCCATAAAGAAATGTTGGTATTAAGCCAGTGGTGACAAATGGCCGAAGTCTGTCTCGATACATATTTGCCGCAATAAATATAATGTCCCGATGGTAGGGCCAACGGTTGTCTATAGATGAATAACGTTCGTTGGAAGAATACTGGCACAGTACTTGTTCATATACTTAACATTTGTTTGAAATAAAATTTCAATGTCTAAAAACTGTATAAGATAAATGTTAATTAAGTTATTTTTTACATTAAGAGTTAAATATATTGCAAATACTAAAGAAGTTAAAAAACA
>JABFPJ010005904.1:0-11595 GCA_022817425.1 Gryon sp. ZL-2020
ATACTCTTTTATAATATACTAAAATTTCATTCAAATCGAATGAGAAGTTTAGTTTTTACAAATGTTTGAAATTTCCATCTTTTTTTGTAGTTTAGAAAATTTTTCCAAACTTTTGACCGGTAGTGTAAATTGCTTATAAAAAAACTTATTTTTATTTTTTAACAAATAATATTGCTGTTTTTCATGGCAAATGTATGTTTTCTTTGGAAAAATTGCATTACATAATATCTGCATGCTTGAGTTCATAATATTCATTCATAATATATGTATTTGATCTTAATATCAAGAAAATGCTTGCTGTGAACATAAGTTATTTAATACAACCAATGTATGGTTGTATTAAATCTGTATGGTTGTTCAACCACGCAGAATTTATTTGTTTTATGTTAACCAAATCATTAAATAATATTTTTTTATTAAAAAAAAATTTTTTTTTTCGAAGTAATCTATGTATGAGAGGAATTGCAATCGAAAAAAAGTGTCATTACATGTGACGAGATAAAAATCCGACAACAGTAAAACAACGATTTGTCTGGGAATAGATTTCATGCTGTACACAATATTACAGAATATCTCCTATAACAATTAATTTCTCATATCCAGTTGAAAATATCTTGCAACGATAAAATACATTTATTATTTTTCAATTTAATTTGACTATAAAACACTGCATTTTATTAAATTGTGTATATGAATTTTGATATTGTTTAATATTTGCTTATATTATTTCCAATATTATGAAAATCAAAATCATTCCAAAGTTTAATTTGTATGAATATCTTATTATTATCGTAATTTGTTTTGTATTATTATGATAAAACAAAATGTTACAATTGTAATTATTAAAATGAAATTTCAGTAATTAATATATTCAAATTAATTGAAATATATTAATTGAAATAGTTAGATTAATTAAAGCATAGAATAAATGTATAAAAGTAATCTCTGTAAGATGTCAGTTACGAAGAATTGTAGTTTGCTGTTGATTTAATCGTAATTTTCTAATCTCTATTTATGCCATAGTCGGCATAAATTTATTTAATTTATAGATTCAAAATCATAAATTATTAAAGAAAAATAAAACGGTAATAACAAGTAACACGAATCTACTGTAAACTTCTAACCACTACGACATTTCGTTTCCAATTCGCGTCTCGAATGCAATTGACCCGTCGGTTCTTCGATTGATTAATAGTAAATCGAACAAAATTGTATTCAACTCGACGACGGTCCAATAGCGCGGAGTTTTTAACTGAAAAATACTTGCTGACATCTTTTTACGCGTATTTGAAAAGCGTTAACATCAGAACGGTAAGCAATCAGTCTACGTCAAAATATATAGAAGGCAATTTTGAGTATTTTCATACAAAAAAAAAGAACAAAAACAAGTATAGTCGAATAACTTAATTTCATGGAAAAACTTCCTGTTTTTACATGTTATTAATTCACAAATGAATTACTAGTATATTCAAGAACGCATAAAAAAGAAGGAAAAACGTTTATAATTGATTTCTTTGTGCGTAATTACTTTTAGAACAATTTTTTTGTCATTCTCTTCCTGGTGTGTCATTGAAGGTGCAAGCTACTATGTTGCAATAAAATATCAACGGGACACGCTCGACTGCGTACATAAATTAAGTTAACCGACGCAAAAACTCTTGTCCTTGAACTCTGTTTATTGCGAAGAAATGAAAAAGAAGGATATTTGAGCAAAAAGTGTACAAAAAAGTTTAATCTTAATATATTTAATAGTCAAGAGCAACTTATAATTACAATGTTTATTAATAAATAAGACAAAATAATATATTTCTTGCTTTAAGCACGTAGAAGAACACGCAGTTTCTCGAAAAGTCTCTCTAAAGAAAAACTGCTTTTTCCGTTATATGCGATGAAATTGAGTTCAATCTTTATGTATAATTAAATTATATTTATAAATCCTTATATATTAATATATAAAAATGAAAATATGTTACGGTTATATAATATAAGAACCGATTTCAACCAAATGTTGAGGGAATATAGCCGTACGCCTTTAAAATATACAATTGAGTCATAGAAAAAAATTTTATGTGTTACAGGCGGTGTTTTTCATCTGTGCTAATGGAAAACAATCAGTTGCGCGAATGAAAATTAATCAGATGTGCGAATAGGAAAATAAAAAATATATTATTTTCTGCACTTCGTGCAATAAAAACTATACAACAAAACAATAAAAAAACATCAAAAACGAACGAATGAAAACGAAATATTAAAATAAAAATAATTCAATATTTCTATTGATTTTTTAATTTCGTTAAAAAATCAATAGGAATAATAAAAATAAAAAACTTAAGGATGTTTTATCGCCATAGGCATTTATTAGATAAACTCTTAATATTAAATCTATTTAAACTTTAAAGAATTCTGAATTTTTTGACATTTTTTTAGGAGTGGAAAATAAAAATCCGTAAATATGCATTACGTATATGACAGAATAGGTTAATTTATACTTTGAAATTTTTTAAAAAGCTTTTCAATTAAGGAATAATTTCATATTAAATAGTTAGTAGCTTAACGATAGTTTCATTAAGTTATTCCAAAAATAAAATAATTGTACTGGTAAAAAATTTGATAATTCTCGAATGACAGGAGAAGGGCTCCCCCCCCCTCCCCCTTGGGAGATGTCATAGAATGTCATAAGATGTTCATATGAAGGCCATAGAAAATTGAGAAGAGTCCATAGGGATACCTCGGGTTAAGCTAAGGATTTAGCTAGGACTTATATAGGCTATCATAAAGAAAGGATCACAGGGTTTGGTTCGGGCGAAGCCGGCGATTTAACTGGTGAATAAATAAATTTAATTATTTTAATTTATAACTAAAAATAAAATTTAAATAATACATAATTTCAATTAAATGACAATTAAAAATAATTGAAATTGAAATATTTTGTAATAAAATAAATTAAACTGTATAAAAATTATTGATTGGCATTTTTAAATGTCACAAAATAAATAGAGATTTCTATCTAAAAAATGCTTATCAAGCGGTTGAAGCAATTTTCGAATGATATTATTTATTACTTTTTTTCATTTTACATTTTTACCTTTCATCTTTTAAATGTTAACAGAGAATACATTTTGACAGAATTAATTGACATCATTTCATAGACTGAATTTGTATGTTGGCCCGAAATTTGTGTACGTGGTCTATTTAGTGGAATCAATGACTTTTGCATCTAAGTCGCCTCAGCAAATGCATAGTATTGTTTAAGCGGAGCAATAATTCTAACAATTCGTTTGGTCGACAGATTTATATATTATTTAGCATGTATAACTAGTTTTCGAGGTAAACACGGGCGTTTGCTTTGTTTAAATGCAGCGTTTGGCGTAATGTTAATCCGCTTGGCGATTATCATATTTACGCGCGAGCTAATTAACAATTAAATTTTTTAGACAGAAGAAATTATAGATGGCGTCTGAGCGAAAACGGTATAGAAGGAATGAAATAATGACGAAGGTTAGTGCAAAAAAATTGAGAAAAAAAGAGAACCGGAGAGAAGGAAAATGATAGAGATGAGCGATTGTAAACATTGGGTAACGTGAGTTTCGTTTCGAGCCTGCGGGAATTGCTGGTTGGGCCATTGTGTCCGAAGTGCATTATTTCTGTTTGAAACGAATCCCTCGAGCGTCGCGACAGACGTGGCCCATTGTAAAGTTCGAATGACTTATGGAGAATGAACCGAACGGCAAGATCTGAAAAGCCTAATTTGAACGACGACGTCCTGCAGTTTCGCTCGATATTAGAGACCCATTTGCACGAAAAGCAAACAAAAACAAAAATTAAAAAAAAAAAAAAAGAGAGAGAAGAAGAAGAAGAAAGGAAAAGCGCGCTCCTCCCTTTGCAGAAGTTGGCGATTACAGATTTCAATGATACAACGCGCAATTAATTACAAAAAATGGTCGCGTTATTCCTTAATGAGCAATTTTTTATATCCATTCATTTTTGTCTATTTACAGTCAAATTTTAACAAAGCTGAGTGAGAAGCTCGTTCTTATTACTCGCCTCAGTGTAATGAAACAGACAGAAGAAAGACTTTCTGTTATTCAGTGTTTTTTTTTTAATTTCTCCATAGCTACTTTATAGGTATCGATTAAATGCAATATTTTATGGCAAAAAATTATAAATATATACTGAACTGAGACAATTTAAATATATATTAATCTTTACACTAGTTGAAGGTGAAAAGAACTTTAAGTATACAAGTAAAATGCAAAAGTTGTATGTTTACGTGTTTCATTGTTTTATTAAAAAAATACACTCTGTTTTGTAATATGTTGTAAAGTAGATGTAAATTTGTATAAAATGCTGGAATTTTATATAAGTAATCTTTATACTTATACCTAATTATAAAAAGGCACTTTTAATTTAGAGTAATTTAGAGTTTCTACGTAGAATTGAATACAATTAGTATATTTTTTCAATAAAGCAGTCTAAATGTATTTAAAGCAGTCTATTTGAAGCAATTTGAAAATTTAGCAAAACATTGTTGAATGAAACGCAAGTGTTACAAATAATTTAGAATTTTTATTTGATTTCTTAAATTTAATAAAAAATGCATTTCGAAAAACTAGAAGTAAACCGGCAAATGAATTTCCAGTCGTATGGTTAAAAAATGAATGATATCAATTAGGAAATGTTAACACAAATTTCTTCTCTGAATGAAATAATGAATACATGGATTTTCAGTTATAAATTTAATCAAGATGAATTTTATATGTATATAAATTATATACATATTATGTAAGCATATAAAATGAATCTATAATGGAAAATCGTTGTGACTAAATTTAGCAAATGCTTTTGATGAATTCAGTGAAACTTTGTTATTATATTTACGTTCGCTGGAAAAAATAGGATATTCCTCCAATTTCTCCCTAATTGACGACGATATTTTTTCTCACCAGTGTATCGGAAAGGTCTTTTTCGCCACACGGTGACAGAAAATGCATTTTCCATCTCGTCTAGAGAGTTTTCAAGAAACTGCATTTTCTGCTCCCTAGTGACGAAAAATATTGTTTACACCATGGAAAATAAAAGAAAATTCTCTGCTCGTGCGATTACTAACCTCGCCTTCGGCTCGGATTATAAACTTCGCACTCGGTAGCGAGTTTTCTTTTTCATTTCCGTTGGTGCAAAATATACTATTCTTCCTCGAAAAATGGGATAAAAGTGGCACTTTTCCCCCAGAGGGATGGACAGTAACTATAGTGATGGAAAGTAACTAGAGTGATGGAAAGTAACTAGTAACAAAACAATTGTTTCACTTATTTAAGTTATACAAGCTTTCCCTCCCGAGGGCGAGAAAGTGTCACTTTCGTCCCACTTTTGAGGGAAAAAAGACGTGTTTTCGATACACGTGTGAGAAAAAAATTTGTATACTCAGCATTTTTGGAGATTTGGATGATTTACCATATTTGATAAAATGTCTTCCTTATTCAAATTAAAGCACATTAAAACGAAATTTATACTTGAAAACGAAATAAATTCAAACGTAAAAATGATGTTTTTTTTCATACATATACGAAATAATAATTTTTTTATCATACGATGTTTATGATTATTGATTGTTTCTTTTCCCAAATTCGCATTAATAACAACCAAAATATTTTAACCAAACTCAAATTTGATTTTGATCCGATTTTTACTTTCAGATTCTACATTTTTAATGATTACTTCTTTTCTTTAATATTATAATATCAGAAAAAGAATGAACAAAAATTCTTTTAGAAGTGTATATCAATATGTTGCAATTTTATTTCATTGTGTTTCACTTCTAATACAGTCATGTCAAGTTAAACTCTTGAGTTTGTCTTTGTTGACGAATATTCATAGCACTTGACGCGTTTATATATATGAAATAATTGGATGACTTTAGTTATTAATTTTTTCTTTCCTAGCGTTCTCCTTACGTCCCCAATATCTTTTTTATTTTCGTAAATTACTAGGAAGAAGTATATATAGGACCATATATTGCATATTAACGACTGCTTATTCTGCTGTCATTGCCAGTCAAGGTAGTTTCATACTGCGTCAGATGTTTGTAAGGCGTTCACGATCGCTGAAAGAAGTGGAATGAGCTGACAAATATTATGAGTCTCCACGGCTTTATTTGTATTTGGGATGAGGCGGGGGGCAAATGTTTGTAAAAAAAAACTAAGTGAGACGTTCCCCTCAGCATGGATAATATTTTTGATAATGCACGATACAATAATTAAAATGTCTTGAACATGAAATAAATCTAATATCTGCGATTGTAAGACGTTTTTGTAAGCGTTAATTGCTATTTTTTATAAATTGTATAATATAAATTTTTTATATATTTTATAATATAAAGTGAAGGTAGAGGTGAGTTTTGATGAAATGTATATTGTATAGTTTATAGATTATGTTTAGTTGATTAATGTTCATTGAAAGATAGCATGCCACATTGGACAATTTTATTTTTGACATAACTTTTACCGTATGAGTTTTTAATTACATTGGTTAAAGTTATAATTGCAACAAATACTTATTATGTAATACATTTTTAAGTAATTCATTTAGTTTCATTTTAATTCAAAAACTTATCCCACAATTTTGTGACTTTTAATGAACTGAAGCTTGAACAAAGCAATTTTTTCTTTTGCTCGAGAAAATACTGACTATGTTGAAAAATTATAGTCGTTTAATGAAAAGCATCAAATTTCTTCAGATCAAGCATCATGTTTCGCAAGATCAAATCTGTATTTTCTTATGTCACGAAAGTTTGATCCTGAGCGCCATCTTAGTCAAGCAGAAGATGTTCCTGTTCAGGTTAAAGTATAAAATTTTGACAGTTTCTTCTATCAAGAGAATTCTAATTTTGATTAAGAAATTGTTCAATGACACATTCTTAACATAAGATATTATTCTTACAAACCTTATAATTCTCGTAGTAAGAAACTAAATTCTTGACTAAATATAAAAATCAATAATATCTTGGGTTTAGAAACTTATAATGTTTTTTCATTTTTTCGAATATTTCAACATTCTCTCTGCTTGTTCAATTTATTCTTTAATTTGACATTTCCTGCTTATTTATGAAGTTTTCATTTCATTCATAATTTCTATTAAAAATGAATATTTTCAGCTTCCATATACTTAATTAATACAATTATTTTAATTATTAACGATGCCAAGTCTTTCGAATGCGATTTCTTTAAAATCTAATTTGATATTTCAAAATATACTATTCAATCAGTTATAATTTATTTCATATATAATTTATTCAGATTATAAATTATACATGGAAAACATAATTAATGACACACTGAATAAATATATCAATATTTAATCATTTTCTTATTATTTGTTCGTTCTAATTATTATTAACATACTCAGTTAAGATTTTTTGCAAAAATAATGACATTATACAATTACTCCTATTCGATTAAATTCGATCCAACTGTTTTGTGTAATTAAAATATGCTTCAAAGTACGTATTGTTTGTTAAACAATTTCAATTAGGAATCAAATGAATTCGGAAATAAGCGCTCAGTGTGCACAGTGCTTTCCAAGCTGAATAAATGATACGCCATTTTAGCCAACGGTGAAAAAATATGCTGTGGAAGTCCATTATCAACATCACTTACGGCCAGTGTTAAAGCGATAATTTCTCAGTACAAGACTTTTCTACCCTTTAGCATTTTCACATTTGTATGATATAGTGTTACGGTCCGTATTATTCTAGTTGAGAAAAGAAATATAAAAGTACACTGGAATTAGACAAGCATTATTCGTGTTAATAAACGTAAAATAACACATACAAAATAGTACTGTCTACTCAAATTATACTCAAAGAAATAACGTTTGACTATAATTACTAGAAATTTAATAAAAAATTACTAGAATATTTAATAATTATGACGTATCTCGCAAAAATATAGCAAATTATTGAGGAGATTGGTTAACATTTTGTAAATAAATTTTAGTATAGTTATAGTAAAAGTTTATTCTAAGTTATAATTTATATTATATATAAATGAAGTGATGGATTAACATATAATGAATTTTCTTCATTCTACCCTCGAATTTGAATATAAATAATATAAGATGAAGAATGCAAATTTAATGAATCCTTTTACCCTAATAGATAAATACAAACTTCAATAATAGTTAATAATTTGTTTCTAAATAATATTTTATTAATAAATTTTTATGAACAATGCAGTAAAATAACACAAGAATGCTCTAAATTCTGTTCTTGTGTTTTATGCAAAATAAAATTATTCAAGTGGCAGATTAAAATTGTTCGAGTGGATACATAAATATGCGAATTCCTAAATTAGGGCTTACACAAATAATTATATTTCAAATTATAACAAATAACAATTATAACAATATATATTATAACAAATTAATATTATTTAATCATTATCACAAGCGTTCCACCTTAAAAGTGTTTCTCACATATTTTAATTATTATTTATTTAATGTTTATTTATTTATTTAATATTTAATATTTATTAATTTATTTTTTTTCTTAAAAATCAATGAGATGATCTTTTTGAAATTTTATACAGTCTTTTGTTTCATCTTTCTGAACAAATAATATTTTTGTAACTAATTTATATCATTAAATTATTCAGTCACAGAAATAGTGTTTTTCTTAATTGTTTGCAAAATATGTTAAGAAAAAAAAAAGGCAATGTTATATGATTATACAAAATAGTAAATAGGTACTGATTAACCTCTGTTGCAAATAATGTTTAATAACTTAAATGGTTAAATGCTTCTATTTAACTTATATGAGTTATTTCAGAGACAAAAAAGCAAAGATGAGTCAACTATTCGGAGGTAAGTATCTCTTCTGTGATTCCACGAAAATCGTAAAACATCGTGATACCAAATGAATCACTTAATGTTCACGTGATTTTATTAGAATTGTATACCATTTTTAAATTAAATTTTAAAATTCAAAATATTAATGTTAAACTGCTTGCGCAAGCTGTTTAATTTTGAACATTTAAAGCAACTTTTTTTTCATTTTCAAATTTTCGAGAGTTTTGAATTTTGTGGATTCTAGACAGCTACCTATCAGCTACGGAGAAGACGGCAATTAATTTTGACTGAAACATAAATGATGATCATAATAAAATCTAACGCTTCTTTCTCCTCTGTCAGTATTAAATAATCATTATAAAAATAATAATAATTAAAATTTGCATCAACTGTTTACTTTATTATAAAATACGATGATAAATTAATTGATTATCCGTAGAGGAGCCATTAATTATTATTGTATGCTGCAATATATATATTGAAAAATAATATTTTCAAGGCAAAAAGTGACGTGTGCATGATTCATTTGCTTTAGTTTTAATGACTACTTTATTTAATTGATATATAATATTTGTTCGTATTGACACTTCCAATTACGGCCGGCAACTCGATTTTCGATAATATCGGAAGCCGTGTGCTTGCCAGACTATTATTTTGTTTTTACATCAACGGCAATAAATTTAATTGCTGAAAGCATACATTTTACTTTGTTAGAAACGTAAGCCGGAAATATAATTTTTGTAAAGGCGCTGCGATGCTGCAACTACAATTTATTACTTAACATAACTATATTTCATGGGCGCGAATAATGATGATACATCGTTATGTAATTTAGTTGTAATGTTATCACTGTCACTGCAGAAGTAAGTATTTTCGTCACTTTGTAATGGAATAACAAATAAAATGAACATTTATTTTAAAGTACCAAAGATTCTTACACCGTTTTATTAATTTTAAGTTACAATGCATTGTAACTATTGTTTTGTTTACATTTCAATGAATAATGAAATTTCATTTTCATATATTATATACATAAAAAGTGTTGTAACACAGTAAATTTAACAAATTTTGTGGTAAAAACCTATTTTTATAAAAATTCATGCTAATGGATTTTGTCATAAAGTACATGAGAGAAATAAAAACTTCAATTTGAAGTTTTTATAGTTTAATTAAAGATTTTTCATTTAACGTTTTGTTTTTTACATTTAATATAATGCGTGAAATGAAATATTACGGTTATTATTGATGTTCTACTTAGACTTTTTAAGTGCAATTTTTAATACTTATCTCAATTTGCATAATAATCAACTAAATCAAAGTATGTATGTTAATATTGTTCTATCCTACTAATATATGTTATTTCACACAACTGTTTGAGTTCGATGCTTTTCTGAAAATTACAAAAATGAAATTTTCTGTAATCAAAAAAAAACATTACAAAAATCATTTCTGGAATGTTCTGTCACATCAACAATGTAATTTTTTTCTGTAAAGAGAAACGGAAGAAGAAACACGAAGGCAAAACAAGGTGTTTGTATTGACTATACAACTTTTGTTTTTAATTTAATCACATTCGAATTACAAAATGGTATAAGTATGGGACATTTCCTTATTCATGAAATTAGTTTCTAAAAAATGTGAACATATGCGAGGAAATTTGCATAATGTGGGAATCTGCGCTTTATCTATATTTGCAAACTTATATATATATATTTCCATGCATATGCACGGAAAATGGAAATTCCATTAGATCAATAAAACTGTTTCTGGAAACGATTCTGGAATTGGTTGTAAGACACGGTATATTAAGTTAATTGTGATATCATACTTGCCTTGAAAATATGTGCGTAATAAAATCAACTATAATTTTGAAATTATAGGATTGGTTTCAATAACGTGAATAATCCACTGTCAATGAACAATTTAAAATGAGTGAAAAAATGCACTCAAAATAAGAGAATATTCACTTATTTTCAGTCAAAAATCTTTAATTTTTAAATAATAAGAATTTGGACTCAAAAAAATGAATATTTCATTATTTGGAACTGTCTATTCGGACAGGGAGTGTATGTAAGAGTGTACGAGTGCATGTTGTGTGTATTAAACGTGTATTTAAGATTGTACAAGTGAAAACAAATGTGCACGAAAGAATGAAGCGTGTATTTTAAAAATGTATTATAATTGTTTAAAATATATAAAATTATACATATTTTTTTCTTTTATTATTAAATAAAAATGTACTTTTTAATATTTTAATTTAAATGTTTAACAATTTTTTTAACATTTTATATAAAGTAGGTGCTATTTATTAATCATAAAACTGAGATTTTTTTTTAATTTTATTAATCTAAAAATAAAATAATCAAAAATACAATTCTTCCCACAAATAATCAATTTTTAAAGAAAACAATAGCGGTTTTATATTTTAATTAGCTCGCATATATATACTTTAAAAATACTTTAAAATATTTATTTATAATAAGAAATTATTCCCAAATGTACAATTCAAAAAATCAAATAACAATAAAACTCTCCTTTTTGAAATTTCTTAAATTTTTAATGTCATATTGTTTTAATTATTTCATGTTTGTATTAAATGTAATAGTATATCATTTTTCATAAATTAGAAGACAATGAAAACATTATTAATAAAACATACATACTAGTATTTTAGAGCTCTATAAGATATAATATTTAATCGCAAATAGTAATATAACAAGTAGAAATGATTTAATTTATTTGACATATACTTGA
>JABFPJ010005905.1:0-11593 GCA_022817425.1 Gryon sp. ZL-2020
ACCTAGAATCTGATTGATAATGAACATCTTGGCAGGCCTGAAAACCGCTATTTCATGTAAAAGAATAAGAGAAGTAGTGTCTCGCTTTGTACTTGGCGCGAGACACTACCGTGTCTCTTGATATATATCATAAAAACGGGTTTGACATAAATTGCGATTCCTGACATCATCATGCGTGCTGTTATCATAGTTCCGAAGACTTCGCGGTTCGTTTAAAAAAAAACTCTCACTGTCGAAGTTCTCCCGAACTTCTTAATAATAAATCTCAGTTTTTTATACTAAAGAAAAATGTATAGAAAAGTATAGAAAAAAATAGAAAGTATAGAAAATATATAGAAAAAATTATATATCGTTCACTTAACCATAAATCGTCAATTTGCACTGTTTTTAATTGCATTATTAATTGGATTTATTTTCAATTGGTTTTTAATTGCATTATTAATCTGTTAGCAAAATTGCATCAAATTTGACTGTTAAATATAGTAAAAATAGATGTATTATCAGATGATAAAAATCAGATTGTTTGTCAAAAAATCAGATGTGTATACTGCAAAAGTGTATAAAACCTAAAACAATTTGGATCCCTAAAGCTATATTCTCTCGAAAACTTAAAATTGATTCGGTAGATTTTGCTTGATTGATATGCAAATAAACAAACATACTTCCAATTTTATTTCGGTAGTTTAAAGGCAAAAACAGGTAACTCCATTCAAAATTTGATGAAATCTTGTCGACGGATCTATTATGTTGTTATATATTTATATATGCTATTTTATATTTGTTACAAAAAGAGATAACCCTAATAACATAAAACAACATAGAAAGAAACTATAGTATAATTTGAATTTTTTATGTTAATAAACATGGAAATATTTTTGTATAAGAACTTTTATTTAATTGTCTTTAAATGTGAAATATCAGTTTACGTGTAATTTGTGTAAAAAGCAAACTCTGCAATATAATGAATTTTATTATTTTACACGACAAGAAATAACCTCGTAACATATAATTTATTTAAAATATTTCCGATAGAGCAGACATTTGCTAATTATTTATGTATGAATCTGAAATGTAAACTAAAGAAAAACCATTCATATATAAATAATTATTGCCCAGATTTCACCACGAGGAGGTTTCTGCTTGGAAATCCATTAATAATTTTATTTTATAATTATTTCTATTTAACCAAAAACATGAAGTTATTTTGATTAAATAAAATTGAAAAATAAAATTATTAGTCCTAAAATATATTACTCAATTTAAAATATATTTCAGGACACTAATAATCATAGATCCTAAAAATGTATTCTTGTAAATAGAATATTATGATCCGTCGGCAAGAATTCATCAAATTTCACTGTGAAAAATAATAATTTATAAAGTTAATGTATGTATTAAAAAATAATTTACTAATTTGTTTGTACTACTTTTCACTGAAAAGTTTCACAGAAAACAAAAAAATTCAAGAAATAATAAAAATTTTTATTGAAAATAATTGATTGCATTAACACTTGAACTACGTTTTGAAAAAAAAATTAATGAATTGTGAAATATTCAATTATTTGTTTAAATGCTAGGTGAGAAAAAAATTCATATTTATCTAGTTTATTTGTGATTACACTTAATATAATATATATTACATTTGAAACGTATAATATTGGGATCTGACATGTGGGCGGGGCCTAACTAAGATGGCGTCAAGTAGGGTGAAAATTTAAATATGACATAAGTGTTACTCCTACATTAAATCGAACCAAATGAGTTTTGCAATTGAAAATATTTGCTAATGGGCTAAAGCAGATCCTAACAAACTAAATTTTAAACAAGCTGAACGCATTTTAAATGCTGGACACTTGATTAAATGCGCAAAAATAAATATTGAAAATGACAGGGACTGTGTGGACGTATTGACGTTTTGTCTATCAACGACGAATTTACGGGTTGATCCGCATAAAATAATTGAGAAAATTGCAGAAAATGGATAAGTAATGTGTGTTGTATGTTCCTGCAAAGCTGGTTCAGGAGAAAAGTGTAAACACTGCATTGCTACGCTGTTGTTTTGTTATAGGTTAGTTTAACATTTTTTGATGTGACGTAAAAATTCCTTTAATTGTGTATAATAATGAACATTTATAATCATTTAATAAATACGTTAAAGATTAAAATATTTTCAAAAAATTGATGAATTTTTTATACAACGTATGTTGATCAAATTTTTCTTGCAGTCCAAAATAGTTTTCTTTACATACAAAACACTTATTCGGCTTCGGAAAATAATGAAAAACAACATCCAATTTTTTGTGAGATGCATTATTACATCCTGGTATTGAACAGTACACGTTATTTTTTGATTTTTCACGGTGCTTTACTACAATGTCAGTCATTTTTATCACAAAAACTCGTTATTTCTATTTGACGTAATGTATTTCTTATGCAATGTTCACTCTACTTTGTGTTCGAATGTAAAGCGCTAGATGGCGTATCGCTTGATGTAAGATCCCAATAATATTTTGTATTAAGAGGATGTCAAAGTGCTGCTGCTACGGAGTTAGTGTCTTTTTGTTTAACAATGTCATATACAACAATTCCGGATTTCTATTAGAACAGTCCGATTCTTTGACAATGGGAGAATTTATTTACGTTGGTTTTATTCTTTTAAATAACTCCATTTTAACGAAAACTTACCCGCTGTTTTTTCTGTCACTTCGAAAACTACGGGTAACTTTTTGTAAATAATACTAAACAAAATTACCTCATTTTAATCGGAAAATGTGTAACAAAAAGGAAATAATCGGACTGTGCTTTTTAAAAGCTATAATTTTGTTACAGACAAATTTTATTTGATAAATTTGTAATGTCGGTAAGGACAGGGCCGTAACAAGCATTGCAAAAACAAATACAGTTCAAATATGATTATAGTAACAAGCACAGTTGAAATGAACGCAATATAAAACTAATATCATTTTCCAAACGAAAACTAATAAAACGATTACGTCCAAAATTAGCACCGTCAACATGATTACAATTTAAAATAGTTATAAAATAACTAACACCGTTCAAATAAACATTGTCCAAAACAATATTAGTTTCCGAAATGAACACATTGAAAATAGTTACAATTAAAAATGTATAAATAAAATAAACACAATATAAACAAATACCGTTTAAAACGACCACAATCCAAAATGAACAGGACCTATAGAAATGATACTTTTGAAAAAGTGAACGCAACCTTTGGGAAGTTCTATTTGGCTTAATTATTTCGACAGACTTTGTGAAGATGGCGTTATCCCATTATAACGAGTCCCCGAATATTTTTTAAATTTTGTAATTTTTAAAAACTAATTATATGATTTATAAATTTAAAAGAAAAAAACATGAAAACACAGCCAAAGAAAAGTAACCAATGAAAATGCCGGAAAACAGGCCGAAATCACATTGGATAATCACACATGAGCCAATTCACACCAGTTAACTACGTTTTCTTTTTAGGATTTTGACATTTGTAAATCTCAATTATTTATTAAATTATTTAATAAATTTTTTGTAATAAATTTAATATTGTTGTAATAAATTAAATAAATTGCAAGTTATTTACTAATTTAAATTTTTACAAGTTTTGCAAATATTTCCTTATTTTTTAAACCGATTTTTTTAAAATAACTACTTTTTCTCTTTAGGATTGCACATGCGATTTTTTATTTATTAAATTTATCTTAAAGAAGATATTACCAAAATTTTAATATTATGACAACTCAACTTTCTTCATTTTGTTAACCCGAACAGAACACTAACCTTATAAAACGTCAAATAAACAAATGATAAACGTTTTGAATGTTCACTAAACGTCAATTTGATGTTTAAAGAAGTTTATGTTCTGTACGGGAATTTTCATAATTTCTTTTTTATTAAGTTTTCTTATTTTTGCGAATTTTCTTAAACTTCTAAAGTTGTATCTTCAACTTTGATTTAAGCTGTAGGATTAAATAAATAAAAACTGCACTTTTTCTTTTTTTTATCATTTTTATTTTATTTTTAAAGTAACTGTCGGTTCCTCATGGCCATCCTCCTCGTCCTTATTAAACAGCTCCTCTGCGTCGAATTTTAAGATCGCATTCAAATATTCTTTATTAAAAGGGTTCGTGTTCGAGCCGAGTTCTTCTTATCGAAGACAGTTCGGCCTATCGTGTCCATTCGTTGTATTACCAAGTGATGCAGGACCATCTTCTTTTTCGCCCTTTTCACGATCTCTTTCTCGACTGACGTTTTCACCTACAACAAAAAATCATCATTGATCCAGAATTAATAATATTATCATTTTTAATAAATTATTACAAATACTCTATAACAATAAATAAAAAAAATTTTACCTGATTTTTGAGTCCAATCCGATGCGCTCTGGCCTGCGCCTTCAAGTCATTCTGCGGATTCAGCAGAAAACAAAAATCCGTCGATCCCTCGGCATTAAAGAATCCAACGCCTGTCGCCTCAACTCGCCCTTAATAATACTATCGTCCAGTCGCTGAAATGGAAAGTGTTTCTTCTGCAGATACTCGCCCAGGATGTCCAACATCCGCATCATCTGACTGAATATCAACACGCGATCTCACCAGCAGCTTATCCAGCAACACAAGTTTGCCAGAGCTGCGAATCAGTTGTTGCAAATAATCCTCGTTGCTTTCCTGCTTCTCCATCTCGATGGATTTCGCGAGAAATGCATGATTGCAAAACTTTTTCAGCTCAATTACGATGTTTAGGAACGTCATCGTCGAGCCTTTCGTGCCTTTACGTAGTGCGTTGTAGTTTTAAAATCCTTTTGTAGTATTGTTTTTGCAGTGACGTGATTTCGACGCGCAAAATTTGCTTGACTTTTGCTGGCGTCGTATTTGGAGCATAGGGGCGCCCATTGGGTCATTTCGCGTTGCCACGACGTCATCGTCGACAGCGGAACCAACAGCAGAAACGGTCCATAAATATGTTAAGTGTGAAAAAGATGGTAAAGAAAGCAAATTGTCTATATGGTTTTTCTCAAACCAATTTCGTCGGCCAAAATTACACTGCAAAAGTAAACAAAAACATCCAATAGCTCAAATTACATTCATATCGTCATATTTTTTTCAAATTAAAACGCAAATTCACCCATTTTCTTTACACCACGAATGAATCATCCAATTCAGTCCGTCCAGCTGATAATCGCGCAGCGTCAAGTCGCCGCTTTTGTCCGTATTTTCCAGCTGTTCCTTCAGCTGCAGAAACTTCGGACGCGACTTCAGTACTTTGTAGTGCTTGCTCGGTGTCTTCTTCGAGTCCTCGCAGTCCCGGAATTTCTGCATCTTTCCAGGCCACTTTTTGATTATTAACGGCTCGTCCTTCTACGTCGCGTCCGTGTATGGCAAACTCTTCAATTTGCAGTAGTAATCCGGATAATCGGAGTCCGGCTTAGGATATTCCGCTGTATAACAATAATGATGATAATAATATTATATATATATCTGTATAATATTATTATTATTATTATAAAGATTAATAATAAATTTACCAATATTCCTCTAAACGTTGTTATAATAATAATTATTAATAATTGTTTTCTTGTCTTTGACATTTCATGTTCTTTTTTTTTATTTGCTTAAAACAAATTACAAAAAAAAGTTATAAACAAAAGATATTAAGATTCATTAAATATAATAAACATTTTTAAAATAAGCAAGTAGAAACAAAAGCACACAAATTTCACCCACACAAATTCTTTGCGCAAAAATTGACGTTACTGGCGTTAATGATGCCACTTTCTTCGACATAATTTTGAAATTGATGGCGTTTACGGCACAGCGGATGGATTAAAATCTCAGATTTGTCCGAATTTTTCGACGGTAGCAGAGACTCGTGTTTTGTATCGTCCACAGATATCGTATTTTTCACTGCCTGTATCGAATTTTCCACCACCTAAGCCAATGCACTATACTTGACTGCGGATAGGCGAACATGAGACCGGTTCTCTGGAACGGAAATATTTTCCTATAAGAAAAAATGAATAAATTGTATTTATTGTATATATTTTTTCAAGTAAATTGAAACTAGAATGATTTGTTTAAAAAAACATAATGATGATAATAAATATAATAATATTGATAAAAATACAAATAATAATAATAATAATGTTTACCCAATTACATCCATTTGGTCGTTGCCTGCCGGCAGAAAATGACATGACAAAATGATATTTTCTGTTAATAATCCAGTAAACGAGAAGTTTTTGAAATGTAAAATGGAATTCAACATTATACTGTTTTTAGAAATTTGACAACGTTTTGTTGTTTTTGTAGTTTAATTTGTATAAAAATAATGTGTTATCTCAAATTTTTGACTTTTTGCTAAAACATTGTGCTGTAGTATTTATTTTTAAGACTACAATCTTAACCATTAATGTTTAATACAATTGAACAATTTCTCGTTTAATGGGAATGATGGTGAGAGAAAATGTCAAACTACCACGTGTTTTGTGCAGTGTAAATGAAAAGGCAGAGTGCGTTGCTAACTATGAAAATATGAATTTTTGAGTTTAATTTCAAACAGAAAAATTGACAAAATTGTTGACAAAAAAAGTTTTCTTAATCAATCGTTTTTCTCGTCAAGCAAATGTTCTCTTTTAATAACTATCTATTGAAACAAACGTTTTTCTCGACATTACAATACAATGTATGCCATTTTACATTTGAATTATTATTCATTATAATTAAGATCACATTTTTGACTAAACTACTATGGTATGCTTTTTAACATTTTTAAAGATAGCAAAAACAAATTATAATATTTGAATTGAACAAGCGTATTACAAAATATAACGTTAAATATTACTTATATCGCAATATAACGTTATTTACTTCAATTATAGAAACTTATAATACTTGTAATTTCCATTTTAAATAACTTTACAATATCATAATTTTTTCAAATTCAAAGAACTTTTTTTTAATTTTCTGATTGAAGTAAAAAACGTTATATTGCTTCATAAATCAAACTGAACGTTACATTTTGTAATACGCTTGTACAATTCAATTATTGCAATTCGTATTAGATATTTTTAAACATGTTAACAAACCTACAATTATAGTTTGGCAAAAAATGCGAATTTAATTATAATGAATAACAATTTATACATGAAATGGCGGTCTTCATTGACAATTCTTTGTTCAATTCAAACTCAATTCTTATTTTAATCATAACTCAAAACAAAAAATTACAAAAATTTGGTAAAAAGTTTTCTTTAACAATCTTTTTTCTCGACAAACCAATGATCTTTTTAACAAATCTCACTTTAAACAATTGTTTTTCTCAACAGTAAAATACAATGTATGCCATTTTACATTTGAATTATTATTCATTATAATTAAGATCACATTTTTCACTAAACTACAATTGTATGCTTTTTAACATTCTTAAAGATAGCAAAAACAAATTATAATAATTGAATTGAACAAGCGCATTACAAAATATAACGTTAAATATTACTTATATCGCAATATAACGTTATTTACTTCAATTATAAAAATTTAAAAACCTTGTAATTTCCACTTTAAATAACATTACAATACGAAACTGAACATTACATTACTGTAATCGATTCGTAGTAAATTTTCTTTCATATTTTTTCATTTAAATAATCAACATCGTAAAAGCTGTTTTAAAATGTAGTTGCAAGTTAAACAAATAATAATAAAAGATAATTATGAAAGCTTGCTTTCTTCATTATTGAAGCCTAATCATATATTCTAGCGATATTTTGATACGGTTGACGACAAATGATGCACGTACTGTATTCTACCATGTAACGTGGTTTGCAGTCAATGTATATATTTTTGTGACCGCATGGTAACAGGGCATGGGTTGGCGGTGCGTCATGGCAAATGAGGCAAACGGGTCTGTCTTCCTCCCGTTGTGCATTTGCAGCTGCCGCCCGTTGTGCATTCGCAACTTCTTCCCGCAGACGCAGAGCCTCCGCAATTGCAGCAGTAATGGTTTGCTGCAGCACTTCTGCTGTAATGACGCCTGCAGCACCGCCTGTTGCCCCGCCAGCAGATCTCACTCGCCTTTGGCGAGTTGGCAAATTGCTCGCGCCCAAATCTTCTCGACGAGTGTTTCTTCTAACCAGCCGTGACGTGCTCGGCATGTCCAATTGGATGTCTGTAACAAATTAAAATAGACTGTAATATAATTATATAAAGATAAAATATATCATCAAATGTACTTAAATATTCCTAGAATTTGAATAAATATGAGATCGCAACCTTTTTCTGAAGAGTAAATTAACAGATTATTGAGCTATATAGCAACTCTGACTAAAGTTTGACACGACAGATTTTTTATACTATAATTTTGTGAACATTAAGTATTAAATATAAGCTAAATATATGTAAGTAAAGTTGTCGTTTTAAAATATAAGAATTTAAAATATTAGCAATTGAATATGTACTCATAATAAATAAATGTTTTAATTTTAAATTGTGCGTTTATCAAAAAATAGTAATAATTAATTTACCCGCATCTCGTAATGGCTCATTCATGAAAGAAATAGCACCAGTCACATCCAACAAATTCGAAGTTAATCCGCTTCTTTCCGCTGAAGCTCGATTTCGAATTCCAGTGTTGCATTGTCTCATCGACTGCAAAAACATTTCTACGGTCGTTCTGCAAAAAAAGCAAAATTAATGATGATGGTACAATTGAAAATTATAATAAATTATTCGATAAATTATTATAATAAAAATACATTTAAATGTTTGATTTTCTTACCTTCCCACAATAACATTGTTTTGCTGCCTTGCAATGATGGATCCCCTTTGGGTTACTGTCCGGGTCGGAGGTCTTCGTGAATTTAGGTTCTTGAGGACTCGTTGCTAGTCCAAGAGCTCGTCGGTCATCAGCACACGAAGATTATCTAAAAATTAATATTAATATTAATATTTTTACTTTATACTTTTGTTTAATTTCAGCCGCACTTGTGAGAAAAAGTATTGTACTCAACTCATGGGAAAAGTAGACACTCTTCCAACTCGTGTGAAGTTTGCGCGCGCTCACATTCACGCTCGAAAAGTGTCTACTTTTCCCACTAATTAAGTAATATACTATAATAATAATTTTAATAATAATAATACCTAGTAACATCCAAATATTTGGCCGTTGCCTGCCGGCCAGTTGTCCCGTGGCGCGTAAATTGAAATTCTCTACAGCATTATTCGTCCTGTCAGCTACTCCTTAGAAACTTGTCACGCGTGAAATTGAAATCCACATGTTGATAATACAATCAACAAAGGCGGTTACATTTATATTATTTGCTTGTTGTTCTTCAGCTACTCGGCGAACAACTACACCCGCTTCGCCGAACATAGTCTGCGACAGTAAAGGCATGGCTGTTGCCATGTCGAGGATCAATTTATCCATGTTGTTTAGTCCCAGATCTTTCCATTTTGCATTAATGGCCTGCAAGGAAATAAGAAAATGACATATGAAAAAATTACTAATTACAAACGTTACATGTTACTAATTACAAATTTACCTTGACATAATGGAACCAACATCCACTGATATGGGCATTGGGGAAAACATCCCTTACTGAACTGACTAAAGCGGCTTCGTAGTTGCTTGAAAATGAAACTACGTTCAAGTTAGGCAACCGGTCTTTTAATGCTCGCCATATTTTTTTTTGCTGCATAAATTTCGCGTGTTCTTCTTTGCATCAGCACGTACAGTCCCGCAACCATCTGTAATAAAATAGAATTAAGTTTATTAAATAATGATGATTATTTTATTACAAATTATTGCACATAAATACGAATATGAACATCTTACCAATTGTCCCTGACGAAATAGTATTGTAAAAAATTGAGATGACGCAGGAACTCGGAGACACACCTGTAAAAAAACCAAAAACAATTACCTTAAGAATATGAACAAATTAATTTAATTTTTAGTAAATTAAAAAATTTAGTTTTGTTTTCCTAATTCTATTATTTTTTAGCTTTCTTTTTTAAGTTATTTATCTTATTTTAGTTAGTTTTCTTGAATTGCTTAGTTTTGTTATTTGTCTTCAATTTCTTATTTTAGTTAGTTTGTCTTAGTTTTCTTAATTATGTTAATTTTTTTATTTCAGTTTGTTTTTAATTGTCTTCATTTTATTAGTTTTCTTCTTTTAATCAGTTTTCATTGTTTACTTTTTTTTAGTCAGTTTTCTTGTTTTTATTAATTTAACAAAATCGTTTTTTTTTAATTAAAAAAGAATGGTTTAAATCATAATATTAAAAATATGAACAAATTAATTTATGTTTAGCAAATTAAAAACTTTGTTTAGTTTTCCTTATTCTTTTAATTTTTTAGTTTTCTTTTTGAAGCTTTTTTTCTCATTTTTCTTATTTTAGTTAATTTTCCTAAATTGCTTTGTTTTGTAATGTGCCTTCAATTTCTTATTGTAGTTAGTTTGTTTTAGTTTTATTAATTATTTTTTTTGCAAAAAATACTTTTTTATTAGATTTTTTTTTCTTTTTTTTCTCAACAAAAAAATCCTTCAATTTAAAGTGACGCAAGCATAAATATTACAGCGAAGGTTCCGTCGGCAGCAAAATGTTGGGCGTTTTCCATAGCTGCCAATAATTCTGCGCTGCTGAGTAAAATAGCAGCTGCATTATCGGCAAAAACCGATGTAACGTAAATATCCCTATATCTTGCAATTCTCTCCAAAATATCGGCGAGTTCCCGTAAACTGTGCGGTACAGGCGGCAGTTGGGACAACCTTTCCGCATACAACCTCGTTTGCATTGAATTGAAGCTTACGTAGACAGCTGCAGCCGGATATCTGTACAGTAAAACAAATAAAAACAAATAAAAATTTGAACATTTTTTTAAATCAAAATAATAATAATTCTTTAAATCGTGGTAATATAATTTACCTTGCGGATACATTGCGGAAAATGTCATTGATTGGTGTCACTGAACTCCTCGCCAGCTCCAACATCTCGAGCGTTATTACATGCCTTTCAATGTAATGAGGCGTGCAGGGATGGGTGTGCGCATTTTCGTAATTGTTGTCATCATCGTCTCCATTCCTCCTACCCAGACTTAATGACCCATCTTCGTTGCGGTACAATGTTGCGCCGCAAAACTCAGTTGCACGTTTCGAGCAACGAAAAATGTTTTCGTTGCGGAAATCACGAACGTAAGTGAAATCTTGATGTACATAAATTGTACCATGGCCAGTTTCGATGCGCACCAATTCCTTCATCTTAAAAAAGAATATACAAAATGACATTTTTTTTAACATTTACAATGTAAAATTTGCAATTCTACAAAAATATAATTTTTTTAAACAATATATTACTTATAAAAGTCTTGAAAATTGTGAAAACTTGGGTATTTTTTTTAAATTTAGAAATTGAAAAAAAAATGAAAAATAAAAATGAAAAATAAAAATGAAAAATAAAAAGTTTACTTTACATAAAAAAATTTTTAGTTTACATAAAAAACAATTAATAAAAAAAGTATTAAAGACTTTCATAATTTAAAAATGTTGAAAAATAAAATAAAACGAAAATATTTTAAAATG
>JABFPJ010005907.1:0-11589 GCA_022817425.1 Gryon sp. ZL-2020
AAAAAAAAAAAAAAAAAAAAAAAAAAAAAGAAAAAATAAAAAAGCACCAGCACGCATGAACTGGCGCTCCTTCCATTATTTCCGAAGCTATCGTGATAAAGATAGTCGACGTCTCATATCCGGAGCGCGCGCGCGACCTTACGTGTGTCCGAAAGGTAAATAATTCTTTATCGTCGGCATATATGTTTTATCTCGCGGTTTTGCAGACTGCTACAAAGCGCCCCGATAAATGTGTAATTACCGTAGCGTCGCATAACTTCAATTTCAACCGCTTTATTAATTTACGCGCCATTTTAAGTACAACATACTTCAGCAAATTTGTTCAAATAGATATCCAATAGATATAATTATAATTAACGTCCTTTGCAATGATTATTTATCTTACAATTCATGTTCGCTTATTATTTGTGTATTTAATAAAATGAAAAAATAACCTTTTTTAATATAAAAAGTTAAAATTTACTACTATTTAGTTCATGGTTTAATTGTAATTTTAAATTGAAAATTGAAAATTTGAATTAAAAATTGCCATTAAATGTAAACTTAAACAACTTTAATTTTACGTTTACATTTTAATGAAATTAAAATATTCAATTAAAGAAGAATACAAAAATAAAAAAACTTTTTTTTATGTAAAATATTGAAATGTGTTATTTTATTTTTAGTTTATTGGTTAATCGAAATATTAAATTTAAATCAATTGAAAACTACTTTTAACTGAAAGTTTTGAATGAAATAACAACCTTCCATTAAAGTAGAATAAAACAAGTTTTAAATAATATTTTTGTACTTCATTAAGAAGTTAATATTCTTTCTAATAAAATAGATAAATAAAAGGAAACAGAATGGTTGATAAGACAATTATTAGTCTCAAATATGAAGTTGACTATTACATGCGATAGTCTTGAAAGTTGCACAAAGTATTCGCATCCATGTAAATGGCTTTACTTAACTCAAAACTGATAAAGCCATTCTGACAAAATGTTTGCTCGTAATGGGTTGGAATTGGAGTTGTTTTACTTGGAACGAAGACTGGCTTGTTTAAAGCGCGTCTATTTGCATGCCGCCAAGAGTGTTTCATATTAACGCCTACAGTGAAAAAAATGCATTTAATTTGCGAAATGAATTAATTAAAAGTGAAATCGCGTTTATGGCGCGAAATTTAAATGGAAAGTTATTTTTGATTTTGCCTCGTTATATACGTATAATATAATAACTGGTTTGCAGAACTTCTGATTATATATAATATTTATACACATAATTACTAATAATAAAATTTATCTCACCGCTTTACTTATCTGATTTGATTAATTTTATGGAAATTTTTGAAAATGAATTACTCAAAGCAAAGTATATTTTTATATATACCTGCTTCAATGATTCAATGTTCTGAATATTATAATTATACTAAATACTTGCAGCAAATTAAAATACTTTATATACAAGTATCCGCAATTCATTAAAACCATGCAGAAATTAATGGTTTATTTATTTATTATATTAGTTAACTTTTTAAAAATCTATACTAAAAGTAAAATTCTTAATTTTGATTAAACAAATACTTTTTTGCTTAAATCGCAAAAAATTAATTGCACATCATTTCTGTCTTTTTTTTTTTGTTTATTAAAAGTTCGAACACACATCTACAGTTAGAGCTGTAGCAGAAAAAAGGAAGTGCGGGAATTCCATGAGAACACACCCTAAACAATTAAACATTGCAAAATAGCGCGTTTGAACTGAAAACATTGCGGCGCTTTGTTCGGGTGAATTTTGCTGCAATATAATAGTCAATAATTAATAGTTAATTGTCTACGATTAATAGTTTAATGATTAATTGATAAGTCAAAATGTTTGCTCGCGCGAACAAAAAGTCTCTCTCTCTCGTGCATAAACTTCTTACGTGTACGACTTCCTGTGCGGCATTTACGCTCGGGAGTTAGGCTCAAAACAGAAACGATAAATCCAATTATATAACGGACGCGTAATTAATTCGTAACGAAGTGCCTCGGCGTCCCACAGGTGAGCCACATTTCTCGGCGCAAAACGATTATGCTGCTAATGGTGCGATCTCGCGAGTCGCTTCGAACCGTTCGATTTCATAATTAAGTTATAATGCACGTTCTTGCTTTATGTGGCATTTCGCGTTACGTTTTCAAGCGGAGATTGGCCTACACTTTTTTTTTCATCATTCATCCACAACGCCTGTTAATATACAATCACAGTGATATTAGCGCGATTATTTTCTTACAAACAACAATTTCCTCTGCGACTTTTTCCCATTTCATTCAGGATATGCACAACGCTTTATTTGCAATAATGGATAAACATGTAAAAGCATGCGAATTTATATTTCCACCTACTCTATTATTTCGTTCCACTTATATTGATTGCCTTTTTTTTCTGAACATTTGAACTGCGTGTTAAGTAATAATTCTGTTAAATTACTTCGTTAGAATGTTTCTAATAGACATCAATCTATTAATCATTGTTAATTATTATCCTTTTTATTGTTCAGCTGGTATCAATTAGGTGTGATGACATAAGTATGGAATTATGTAAAAAAAAGTCGGATGATTTCACGATGCCACAACTGCGAAGACTTTTTGAGTGAATGAATCAAATTATACGAGCGATTGACAAAAAAATGCATTTCATACACTAAAAAAATACTACGTTGAATCAAGGAGATTTTACTTGAATTATGTAGAAAAAAGCGTCAGATACATTTGACAATATTTCTGGATTGGCAGAATCCATTATTTTCTTCAAATGTACTCATAATTCTTCTTTAATTAAACTTTTTTACTTGAACCAAGTATATTTAAGATTAAATCAAATGTATATATTGTGTGAGAAAGAATTAAGGTCATTCTTCAGTCAACTTCGCTGTTTCTCTTTTCCTCTAATGATTTTACCCATAGCAAAAAGGATAGAGCTAATGATGACTCCATTAGAGGGGAAGAGAAGCAGCGAATTCGGCTGAAGAATCACCTTAAAAACATCAACTGAACCAGGGGTCTGAAACTGCAACGTTATTTATGCGACACGTTTCGCAGCGCGAAATTTAAAAGTTTTTCAATAAATTTTGTATACGTTAGGTTTATAATTGAAATATATAGTTTTTCAATAAAATTTTATTACTTTCAATTTTTAATTAATTATTAAATAATTTAATAATTAATAATTTAATAATTTATCAATTTTAATAACTTCAAAATTGAAATTTAAAAATATTTAAATTTCAATTTTTTCAAATCTTTTAAAAATCATCAACATTTTAATATTATTTTCTATCTTTGTTTTTTTTTCACTTTTTCTCTCTTTCTTTTTTTATTTACTTTTTTCTTTTTTGTACTTTTTTATCTTATTTCTTTTTAATTTTTTTTCTTTTTTATCTTTTTTACTTATTTTACTTTTTTATATATTTTTCTTCTTTTTTCTAAATTTTTTTTCTTTCTCTTTTCTTTTTACATTTTGCTCTTTTTTTTCTTTTTTCTCTTCTTCTTTCTGTATGTTTTTAAATTTTTCTTTTCTTTTTTTCTCTTTTTTCCATTTCTCTTCTTTTTCCTTTTTATTTATTTTTTTGTTCTTTTTTACTTTTTTCCCTTTTTTAACTCTTTTTATTTCTTTTTTTTCTTTTTTACTTTATTCTTTATGTTTTTTCTTTTTACTTTATTCTTTCCGTTATTTTCTTTTTACTTTATTATTTTTTCCCTTTTTACTTTTTTCTCCTTTTTTTGTATTTCTATTTCTCTTCTGTTTTACCTTTTTCTCTTTTTTCAACTATACTTTTATTTATTTACTATTATTTCCTTTTTTGGAATCAAACTACTTTTACCGCTCGAGTGAGGAACATATACTTGATTCAAGTAAAATATACTGAGTTCACACATATACAAGTCAAGTATATAATATAATTGGAATGAAACTACTTATTTTTTGTAGTGTATGATTTCTGCAGTAAACAGTCATTTGCAGAAAGATTATGGCGCGATCGATAAATCATCGAAATCACACTTCGAGAAACAAGAAACAATGTATAAATTAGTATTACAAAATTTTTTAGCTGATTTCTTCAACAATTTCCAAGAATTGCATCTGAACTGTTATTTCGAGAAGTCACGACTAAATAATAATAGAAAAAAAAGTTAACAGTTCGACATATACATTGACATAAATGAATTCTAACGTGCTGTGAGTTTCAAGTCATTTTTACACTTTGCATTGTTCTGTCAGACATTTTACATAACCGCAATTATACACAACTAAATCGCAAATGATTAAGTGTATTCATTATGCGTTAATGTTGAGTTACTTCAAATTACTGACGTGTCATAAATCTTCTAGTTATAATAACAAAGTCAAACGAAAATGATTATCAGTTTCATTGTACGAGCATTGCACGCATTTAATTGTCAAACTTTTAATGATATATCATTTATAATCCATTTGCATACAAATGAGTTACAAAATGTATTGTCCTTTGTCGTTTAATTTGAATTAATCAACAGTCATTTGACTCTTTCATCGCCTTCAGTGTTTTCTTAAACACCCAACTCAACAATTATAAACTTGTCACATATTTTCAAGAGACACGGTAGTGTCTCCGGCCAAGTACAAAAAAATGATCGTTTTTGGCTATCTCCACTCTCAAAAATAATAATTTATTTTTGAGATATAAATTTATTTTCAGATTCAATACTTTCCACTTGTATAAATAGGAATCTAAATAATATGATAATATTATTTTTTAAAAGAAATTTAAAATATATTTCAATTAAAAGTAAATTCTACTAAAATATTATTAAAATATTTATGTATTAAAATGTTGTTCTGATAACATTCATTTTGTTTCCTTGTTAGAAAACACAAAGTCAGAAAACACAAAGTGTCAGATTATGACAAAGCATGTCAAGATTATTAAGAAACATTTTTCATGAAACAAAAGCGAACCGTTTTCAGAAGAATCGAAATCATTTTCAAGTAAACAGACACAATAAAAACGGATTTTCCGCTTCTTATTACCGGATTTCCGTTTTTCGATATATTGAATGGATTTTCCACTTAATTCAACGGATTATGAATATTTCAAATGGATTTTGCTGAGAGTGTCAATTTGAAAAAATATTAATTTGATTGCAAAAAATGTTTTTGAGCGCAAACAAAAATTGCATAATAAATTGGTCAATCGAGATCGTAAAAAGTATTGACGTAAAAATGATTACATATTAGGGATTATTGAATTTGCTTATTAAGAAACATTCGAGCGACATATTTGAAATAGTCGCAATAAAAATGTGCGAAAGAGCTCATTAAGAGTTGCTTTCCACACGACTTTCCAATCAATCCGTACAATTACAACACTTTCCCGTTAATGAAAACATTTTCATTAACTTGGTTTTCTCGCGACTCGTTAATAGCAATTTTTCATCGCGACACGTTGAAACTATCCTTCGCAATGAATTGATCGTGCGAAAAAGTCAATTATCTTTCGTTCGTCCGTTGCTCGAGTGAGTCACCTGAATGGCCGATGCCGTCTGATTGCAAAAGAAGTGGACGTAAAAAAGGGGAACAAATGGTAAGAAAAAAAAAGTAGCAAAGAGGAGGTACTTGTTCGTATCATCTGCTGTGTCGCTTGCGACGTGTTTTTCCGATATCGTCGATCGACCAATTTAGTAATTAATACTGACGTTGCGCGTGATTGCCGCGGATGCGTGTAATTACGAAACGCGCGGCCGGGTTTCGTGTTTCCCGCGCAAAAACTGCGCTTGATTAGTCTGCCAAAGTTCTCAGAAACGCAACAAGGACGAGGCACCGGCAAATCGGCTCCAACCGGTCCTCGACCCTGAAACGACGAAATAAAGATACCCTTTTTCCGTTACCTTTATCATTATTATTGACGTTACTTATTATCCTTTCTTTCTTCATTTGTATATATATAGATATATATTTCGTTCAGTTTTTGGATTGATTTTGAAAACTATTTCTGTATTTGCGTACCCCACGGACGAAAATATATCCAACATTTTATAGACAAAATATATCTCTGACTATATACTAAATATATACACTGTCAATTATTATAAAACCAGAAAATGTGCAATTTTCAATTGAATTATTACTGTTTTTAATAGCATTCTGAATCCATCGGCAAAAAATCTTAATAATAATCTTAATAAATCTTAATAAATCTTAATAATTTATGAAGAAAATAACGTAAACATTTACTAAAATAACTTTCATTTTTACTGTTTTTCAAAGCAAAATTGATGATTTTTTGCCGATGGATTCAGAATGCTATTAAAAAGAGTAAAAATTCAAGATCTATGATTGTCAGTGTATAAATTTATATCTTGGATATTAAATTTATTGCCGCTTTTTATATAAAAAAGATATATATTTGTATATAAAAAAGATATTTATTGAGGATATATAATTCCTATATTTTATAACAAAATATTTAAACAAAAAAAAGTATTTATAATTGTATTTTTTAATGAAATTCATATTATTGATTATATATTTAACTTATTATAATAAATTTGCGTTGTTCAGTTTCTTTCGAAAAATCTCCGGATCTGAGAATTGAACCCAAGTCTCTGAGATCTGCACTCTTGAACTTTGCCACTGATCTATGACACATGTTACTATTATTTAGTAGAGTTAAAAGTATATTCAATATATATCTTGTATATATATTGTATCTATATTTTATTATATATTTATTTTAATATATACGAAATATATCAATAATATATGTATATAATATAATGTATATAATAAATATAACTGTATAATACATTTTTCAGTATATATTTTGGATATGTATAAAATATAAATACTACATATATATACATATATATCTATGTTTATATATTTTATATATATCTCGTACCAGATATATCTTAGGATGTATAAAAAAATATAGTTTGGTATATATTATATAAATTTACTTAATATATATCTTTTAATATATATGCTGGATATATAAAAAATATAGAATATATATCCCTTTTATATTTTTGGATATATTTCCGTTCGTGTGGACGTTACGACTTTTTTGTTAAATAAATTATTTCAAAATTATATTTTTGACTTTTTTTTTGCTTTTTCTTTATCTATTCAAATATTTGAAACTAATACGCGATGCTTCTTCGATTAGAAGCAATAAATCGTGCGAAAACGAGACGCTGGTAATATGAAAGATAAAATGATTTGAAAAAAAAGGCGCGCTTAGGAATTTTTCATTTTGACGTGCGTTCATATTGAAACGTCTCTCGGACGAGGCTTGATTGATGACAGATAATTAGACTTTTTTTTTCGTCAGTGCCTGTAATCGTTAATAATATATTGTTCCTAATTCGAATGTGTGTGTTTCTTTTTTTGTGTGTTCACTCAAATCACATTAGCGATTACTTTGTTGTTGTGCAACGGAAAGTTTGTCGGCGATCGTTAATTGGAAATTAAATTGAATGAGTGCTTTTAAACTTCGATTGAATTTGAAATCACGCGCGAATTAATTTTAATGAAGCATTGTATGAAAAATAGCAATTCTTTTTTTTGTATTCACAATAGATTAATTTTTCCGATAATATGGACAAAGTTTTGAATCTGAAGTACAAAGTGAAATGAACATAAATCTTTATTTTATGAATACTAGCTTTATCTAACTTTTTTACTTTTAATAAAACACATTATTTATTATATATTTACATAAATTTATAATAATCAAATAAAAAATGTTAAACTGTGACAATGCAATTTCCAAATTGTGATATGGAAATAATTTGTGACCAAAATTGAATTTAGCTATGGTATTTTTTAGCTAATAGAAAAAAATAAAATTTTTTTTCTATAAATAAGAAATATAAAAAAAAAAATAAATAAATAAAAAAAATATGCTTCTGTATGAGCGGTATAATTTTTGCGATCAAATCTGCAAATTGCACATAAACGTTGTTCATCATTACGCTGTGTATTAGATTAAAGGAATTTCCCACAGAGTGACCCACTTAAACTTTTTGTTCAAGCGAAGGTACAAACTCGCGCTAATCGTGCTATTAGACATTATTACACACGCGAGACTCGTTATATAGCAGCGATTGTTGCGCAATGACGAGTCCACGGCGATTGTGTGTCTCGAAAACACACTTTTCTCGCTTCGCTTATATTACATATGTACACATACATACACCCACACACACACCTGTGCACACCTGACAATTCTATTGTTCGTCTTCTTTCTCTCTCTTTGCGCGTTTTTTCCTGTTTTTTTTGTTCTTCGCAAAAATTCAATTAAGACGATCGCAAGATAAGCACAATTCAAACACAATTTTACGCGAGGTCTAATCAGTCTTGTATCAATAATTCCCGTCATTAAGTCTTATCGCGAGTTTGGTATCTTGTGAGAAAATGACGTTCAATATTCATTGCAACTGATGGACTCATCAAACGAAAATATTCGTTTTGTTTGGTTAACGATTCGAGTCCGAGACAGTGTCTGCGGTCGCGCAAATCTGCGTCGAGTAATTATTATTGTCGCAATTATTTCGCGCCGACGGCTTCCGCAAAGCGCGTTTATCTTTTGACACGATGTCACAACCGACCAATCGCCGTCCGACTCTTCAATTAAAACTCATTAAGCGACATTGTGTGCAGTTTGTGTCTGTGCTCACAAAGCCAGCAACACTTTCCTCGTAACTGACACCCTTGACATTCTTAGGGACTTACATTCACCGGATTACGCGATAATCGTCCGAAGCCATCTCTAGGATTATACGCTGGATTATTCAACCGCTTATCTCACGGAATTAATTTCTCGAGTATCAAATCGTGTTTTCGTCCTTTCGTCAGATTTACTGTCCACCTTTGGCGCCACGCTTCGCTTCAATGTCAAACGTTCGCAGCGTTTCTATTAGTCACTCAAAACTCGGCAATCATTTGACTTTAAATGAGAATTTGGGATTTTTATGTTTAGAAATAGAATCTCTTATGCGGAACAATGATATTTGTTGAAATGATTGTTTATTATTTTATACATCAAAGGCAAACGTAAAAAAGATTATAAATACAAAAGGTACAACAATTATTTTTCATTTAGAATCAGAGTTGGTACGATTTAATTCTTTTGATTTAAATCATTGATTCACTCAAAGTAATTGTCTTGTAATATTAAATATTATGGTGGTTATATTTTACAATACTATATTGGACCATTGGAATATACTTAAAGTGTTGTTAGTTTTAATCTACGGTACAGTAGAACCTGTGAAGAGTCCACTTTCTCTGTCCTTTTTAACCTGCAAAGAGTCCACTATTGTTATCTTTTTTTTCTTCATACTAAAACGTATGTTAAACAAAGAGAGAAATAGTGGACTCTTCACAGTGTAAACAAAGACACAAATATGGACTCTTCACAGGTTCTACTGTATTACAATATTTGATTATACATATAATGTTTTTTAAAATGTTTTAATACTTCTCTTATTATTGCTTTATCATTTTTATTTAATTGTGAAAATTAGTCATTTTTCATTTATTTGTGTCATTTAATGACACAAACAATTTCTATTGAATTTAAGAGTAATTTAAATGTACACAACAAAGTTTTTTAGAATTTAATAGGAATTGAACCGCCGTCCTCACAATTACGAAGTCACGCGCGTAGCCACTGATCCACTGAAACATAAACAGTAGCTAACGTCGTATTGGAGATATGACTCCTACAAATTCATTATGTTTTGATAAATTTTACTACACTGGTTCGTAATAATTTTACTATCATAAAGTAAAAATAAATAGACATTCTATAGAAATTCCTAAACAGTCTAAATATATTTATCAAATTAACACGTATATTCCAGCATTACAATACTTTCTTGTAAATTTAATAAGAACATTTCTTTTAGTGTTGAAATCATGATTTTAATCAATTGATTTTTTTATTTAAATACAAAAATCGTTGTTTACAATAAAAAAAAAAGCTTGCGGCAGGAATACATTTTAAATTCAAGTTATTTTTTAAGTTTTTTAATTTAAGTTATTTCAGTTATTTAATTTGAGTTATTTTTCAAGTTATGTTTTGTAACTATAAAACATTCGAATTATAACAAAACTTATAAAAAACTCACTGAATATAAAAACTGAATTATTCAGCCGTTTATATAAATTCAAAAATTTTTAATTCTTTATTATTATTAAGTTATTAATATATTATAAATAATGAATAAAACAATTCATTTGATTTAAATGAAAAATTTTTTTTTGATATTTTTAATAAAAATCCACATTTTAATAAATGCATCACGTGAACTTATTTTACTAAGAAAAAAGAAACAAATTATAATAAATGAAATATAATATATATAATAAATAGAATGTAGAATGTGAACAAAATTTGTTTAAAAAAGGCAGATTAAACAGACTTAGCATATACAAGTGAAACGAGTAAACGTTTTTTGCGAAACATAAATAATAACGCACGATGAAAACAAAATGGTATTAATCCAACAATGCACGTTACAGCGCATATGGTAATACATTGTCTCACGGTAATTTACGTCGTAAATTATTCGAGATTATCATATTTATGAAAACGAATCAAGTTTCAATGCAGAATAGTATCATACTGGCACGTACTGACGCTGCCAATTAGTTACTTTAATTAGGGAAATGTGAGTTTAATTGCTGACCGGTGAACGAAAATTATAAAAGGATTTCTTTCATTTCCGAGAATTGCGCGCGGGAAATGATGGGCATATATGAAACGATTTCAAACTTTTCAATGAAACATTGCTTCTTGAAAGAGTAATTCAATTCTTCCCATTTGCAAAGTATTCCGTGAAAACGAATCATGTATGACCACTTTAATCAACTAATTATGTTCGATCATTTTTCTTCTTTTTTTCTTGCTTTAAATAATATTCACGTGAAAATTATGCACTAACAGAAATGTATAATCATTTTCTCCCTTAATTTGGGGTAAAATAGTTTTGCAATGACTTTTGTTTTAGATTTTGAACTTTAAATTCCAAAAATTGGTATAAATGTTGAAGAAATGATTTTATAAAAATAAATAAAAATCAGTGTAAAATAGGGGAAAATTTTACTATAGAAATATATGCCTAAAAAACGGAGATGTTTTAAAATAACAAACTTAATTATTACTTATTTTTGTATTGAAGTGTCACTTTTGAAAACATAAAATTACTCTAAATTAGAGGAATTTAATATTCATTAATTTTTCCCTTAAATTAGGGGAAAAATAGTTACATAAAACTTCTAAAGATTGGTATAAAAATGTATACAAATATACGAATATATTTCTATTTTATTATTAATTATATATTAAAAACAATTTAATTAGATAAAAATTTTACTTTTTTAGACGCTTTTTCAGATTTATCAACAATTTAAATTAAGGAAAAATATGTTTTTTAATTAGAAAAAGTTCTTTATCATATAACTTATTTGAATTTTCGCGCTTATAATCACTTTCTACATGTCGTTGCGCTACATGAACACTCATTTCTCACAAGTGGTAAAGACAGCTGCAGCTTGATATATAAAGCTGACATGACCTCACCTTTC